>PVKP010000240.1:0-94200 GCA_004027715.1 Plecturocebus donacophilus
AAAAAAAAAAAAAAAAACAATGTGGTACTGGCATAAGGATAGACATAAAAAAAATTAAAATAATTGAACTCATGGACATAGAGAGCAAAATGATGGTTATCAGAGGCTTGGAAAGGTGGTGGGAATTGCTAATGGGTGCAACAATAGAAAGAATTAATAAGATCTAGTATTTCACAGCTCAACAGGGTAACTATAGTCAATGATAATTTTATATTTAAAAATAACTAAAAGTTTATAATTGAATTGTTTCTAAGGCAAAGTATACCTGCTTGAAGTGATTATATTCCATTTACCCTGATGTAATTATTAAGCATTGTATGCCATATATATATCTCTCTCACATAACCTGTAAATGTATATGCCAAGTCCCCACAAAATTAAACATTTAAGAATGTAAAAACCTCGACTAAACACTGTTAAATATTTATAATGTATTTGTAAGTTATGACAAGTATATAGCCATACCCACAAATTAAATACTTCTACAACAGAAACTCGTAGCAATAGAGAAGCACTAAAGCCTTAAATATGCTGGTTATCAGGGTCTGGGAGAATGTTAAATGACAGAAAGTTGGACTTATGTTTGTGTTGGAGATTAGCAGAGGCATACTTCGTGAAATTGGTGCACTATGGTTTGGCACTCCTATTCAAAGATTGAAATGAAAACATTAGTGGTAATACTAGCCTTGAGCTACCACTTATATAAGCACCATATCTGGAACAGAAGCAGGCAGCCAAGCAACCAAAACTTTGGTCAAGCTGCTTGTTGTTTCAGTGACTGACTCTTACATTTCCCATTATCATGGAACAGGATATCAGAAACATGAAAATGACACCTGACTTTTGACGGGAGCTACAGTAACACCTGTAAATGAACTTGTGAGACTACTCTAAAGAGAAGGCTGAGTAGAGCCAAAAAACAAAATAGCAACAAGAATCTCACATAAGATTCATTTGGAAATTAAAATTAAGAAGTTCTCAAGAATTTTATTTGAAACTAAGTAAAGTAGCAGAAATTAAAATCATAGCCAAAACTGAAAATAAAGAACAATGTTAAAAAATTTTTAAAATAAATCTGACAAGATCCTCATCAAAGTAAAAGAAAAAATACCTTTAATGAAAAAACATATGACAAAGTTGTCATAAATGAATTGTAAATACATATACACAAAAAGATATGAAATTTAAATGTGGTAAAAAAATTTTCAAAAACTCAATGTACTGTACCGGTTCTAGTTTGAGACTGTTAAAGAGAAATGTAATGAAATGACATTGAAATGAAAATATAGAGGAATTCACCGAAATTGCAAGTCAGAGAGATAAAGAAATGAAAATATGAGTGAGAAGTTAAAAAATACTGAGAGTAAAGCAATGAAATTGATTTGTAAATTTTAAAAATGTACCTACTTGGATTTCCAGGTTTGGATGTTATTACAGGCTACAATTTTTTTTTCTCTAGAAATTTAAATAAAATTCTAATTTTAAATAAAATGCTTCAGAAGCAAGGTAAGAGAGAAAACATTGTGTGTGTGTGTGTGTGCATGTGTGTGTGAGTCAAAAAGATAACTCATAAATAGCTCAACCAGGAAAAGACAGTAAATAAAAATATAGAGAGACCAATCACCCTTATAACTACAGTTTCAAGAATTCTACATTCACCATTAATAAATCACATCCAGAAGTGTATACCGCTTATTAAACACAATTGTACAGAAGCAAACATCTTTTTCCTGATGAGGGTATTTCCAAAATGAATGTAATTTTTTATAGTGGCTATTCAAGTCAGGAATAAGATAATTATATTTAGTGGCTGTTCAATGTAGGAATAACACCAAGATGTCTTTTCTGATCATTACTATTGAACATCGTACTGAGCTCAGAGGGAAGGCAATTAAGAAAAAAATAATATAATGGTTAAAAATGAAGAGACGGAATAGATACAGTACATAGATATGACTGCAAGCAAAATTTAAGAGAATCTTTAAGCTATCATAATTATTTCTAATATTTTTCTTAGATTTTTAGGTACATAGTTATATTATTTACAAGTTGCTATAGTTTTATCTCATATTTATAATTTTTATACCTCAAATTTATTTTCCTTATCTAATAGGGTTGGCTAAAACCTAAAAATAATTTTATGCAATAAATTTGTAAGAGGACACACCTGTCTTGTGTCTAATTTTAATGTAAGCTACCATTTCTTAATTAGCATGACGCAGTATTTGGGCTGAAAGTAACATATTTTTATTATAATAAAACTTTTTATTAGCAAATTTAGTAGCTTTCTAAAAAAAGATTAATTTCTAAAAGAAGATTAATTTCTAAAAAAAGAAATTAAGATTTCTTAATCTTCCTTCTCAGTTTCAGCTTTTCCCCACAATGTTTGAAATGTTTTGTCATCTTTTATTGTGTATTTATTGAGGTAATCAAATCACAAATCACAGCCCACTTTCTTACCCAGTTTTAAAAAAATGAAAAATTAGAAAGCAATGGTAGGTTGATATACTAACATCATCTTAATGTAAGTTTGGAAATTAAACGGTCTCTTTCACTGACCTCCAGAAATTAAAGGCTCATTTGCACAGTCTCAGACCACCCACGTTCCTAGATAAGATACATGACCCAGAGAACCAAATAGGAGCTTGTGCAGGCACACTCCCAAAAGAAAATTTGATGAGCTAAACCTAACAAGTTTTTATTTCCTAAGTAAAAATCAAGCAAGGCATTCTTAGTCCCAAAAAGTATGGGCAAGGCTAGAAAGAAGCCATTAACAATTACAAAAAATCTTCTTGTTTTAGTTGTTTATGGCTGCTGTAACAAATTAACAAACTCAGCGGCTGATACAACAAAAATACATTATCTTACAGTTCTGGAGGTCAGAAGTCTAAAATGAGTATCATAGGGCTAACATCAAGATATTAGAAAGGCTGTATTCCTTCAGGCTCTAGGAAACAGTCTCTTTTCTTGCCTCTTGTACCTATTCCAAGTTACCTGCGTTCCTTGACTCGTGGCACCCAGACAGCAACCTCATGATTCCAGTCTCTGCTTCCATCATCACATTTCCCCCTCTGACTCTCACACTGACTCTCCTGCATCCTCTTTTCATTTAGAGGGATCCCTGTGATTGCATCGGACTCACCTGAATAATCCAGGATCATCTTCCTATTCCAAGGCCCTTGACTAGATTACAAACGGAAATTCCCTTTGACTGTATAAAACAACAAATTTATAGCTTTTGAGGATTCATAGGTGAACATCTTTGAGGGAGGGGAGAGTAATATTTTGCTTTTCACATCTCTTTTTATAGAAATCAGGAGTAGAAAAGTGGACAAGATGATCTCTTTCCTAAAACTCTTCAAATTTTGTTCTCTTAGCCCATTGAATTTAACTACTAAGCCTATGGTGAAGAAAAATCTGATTATATGCTACATGAGAGTTTTTTGGCCTCTACCAAGATAAGATTACGCTGCTTTTATTCTAATGAGGCTGCTTATTCAATCGCAACCAGAATATTTTCAGGTTTTATCCATGGACCAACTGTGTGTGATTTATACTCTCCTCATAAAGGTATGAAATGATTTGGGAATGTACATCACCTAATCAACTTCAAGGTTAGTTTTTTTAACCAGAGTTGACATTGCACTTCCTGTTTTATTTTTCATCTCAAATTTTGACCAGTCACATTGTCAATGGAGCGTATCAGAAATTTATTTATCAGATGAAATGACAGCATTAAGATGGTCCAATAGTGAAATATACAAGGACAGTCCAATAGTACAACATGGAAAACACAGAAATATTTCCATTTGAGTATAAACTTTGTCCCATTAATAAATTTATGAAGAGAAATAAAGCTACAGACATAACAACCTTTTGCAAGTTAAAAATCAGAAAAAAACAAAGTCCAAAATTTAATTATTTTTGTCTGTATGCTTAAAAGTCAAAGAATCTAGCTTTCCAGTTTCATATTCTGCATAGCCTTTGCAGAGATATTTCTGGTGACTGATGGCATTGGGGTTTCATCAGCAGCGGTAACCTGGACTGTCTTTCAAAAAGTTCTTCAGTCTCATATGTTAACTTATTTCCAAGGCTCTGATGTTTCTAACATTTTAAAGATTTCAGAGAATTAATGGGACACATGAGATTTTTACAGTCCTGGCCATGCAGTCATTCAATTGGAGAACAAGCCAAACCTCTTTTACAAGGATAGTTATCCCAGACAAGTTCATGTCACAAGAATCCAGATAAGTATTTCCAGAGACTGTGACAGAGACTGGTAGCACTGGGGTAAGGATGATGATGGAGAAAATGTGCTTGCCACCATCACTGGAATACTGGTTAGTTGTCTTTTTCTGGAATCTACAATCTGTACATTTAAGCTCATACTGGAGAAATCTCTGAGTAAATGATTCATTATAATGTGGCCCATTTACCCTATCTGTGGTGGAGGTGAACCTCCATGTTTACATAATGTATCTTCTGCCAGAGAATGCTAACTTTGTGTTTTGTTGTCCTTTTGAAAAAGTCAGCAATTTACAGTGTTTATGGCCTTATTCTCCATTTCCAATTTTTGTTGTTCTGCATAGACCCTCCTACTGATATTCTCAACACACTCTCCTGTAAGCAAGCATTCTCCATCCTGCTTTCATCAATTCTCACTATGGAATTAATTTGGTGTAAGACACCTGCTTCCTTAAGCGATTTCTTCAAGAAGATTTTTCCTTTAGTCATTAACCAGCTTAGAGTCAGTTCAGGACTCTGCAGGGATGAATGACCTTTGTGTCTCTGAACAAGTCATATCTAGCTCCTTGACTTTTTCACCTTACTGATTAGGAAGGCAATTGTCAAAGGCAGACAATTGTCCAAGAGTTTCTCTTTCACCATTTTCGTTTTTTGCCTCTGATAAGCCGTATAACTTTACAGCTTCAACTGTTACCTTTTTTGAACATTTATCAATTTTTCTGACTACCCATATATGCTCTAATAGTATAATTTCCATTTTTTAGTGAACATATACATTTTGAATACTTACCATCATCTCAAATTCAACATGTCTGACATTAAATTAATAATTTACCCCTCCTACCAATAAGCTGGTACCCAAATTGTTTCCTCAGCTTCTTCAAGGGATGACACCATACTTAATCATCTAGGCTTGAAATTTCGGCATCATGTTTTATTTTTGTTCTGTGCAAAGTCATCCATCCTTTTAAACCTGTTTTATCTAACGTATCTTCTACAAAGCCTTTTCTCTTAATTAATGTGTGTATATATAATTATACTGAAGTATATATAATCTATATTTAATCATGTATGTATATATACACATTTATATGTGTATGCATGTATGCATATACCATAAACATTTATATGTGTATGCATGTAAATACACACACATAGAGAGAGGGGTAATTCCACAGAACTCCCTTAACATTTTTCCCCTTTCATTTCTGAATTTATCCAGGTTTTCATCAACCATTACATATTTTTCTATTTTATAAATAAGTTGTCCCTCATCTTTTGCCAAAGCTGTTAGACCTATGCTCTTACTTCTGTTTTCTTTTATCTTCTCCAGGTCTTTGTTCCATTGAGTAACTCCTCTCTTTCACAGATAACATTTTTTATTAAATCTGAAAATATATCTAGTCTTGAAACTGAATCTCCATTCTATATAGGATAATGATATCACCATAGACTGAATTCCTCAAGCCATGAGCCAAGAAACGCTTGACACCCTTCAATTTTACCACTCACATCCAGTTGTGAGGCCATCCCTTCTAAATAACTCTCCAATATATTTCTCTTTACTGTCATTGCCCTAGTTCATTCCTTCTTACTCAAATAGATTATTTCAAGTTACCCAGCTGGTAGTCCTGACCTCAGATAGTCCCCTGTACTTCAATTAATTCTTCACACTATAGACAGATTTATTATTCCAAAATAAAACTATAATCATGCTGCCACACTTCCTTGCTTAAAATATTTCAGTGTTTCCCTAGCCTACTGGTTGAGGTCCAGATTCCTTAGGCAGACATGCAGGGACCTTGAAGATCTGATATTAACCTCACCTTATGCGGCTTCCTCTCATACTCCAACCAGATTGACTATTTCTAGGGTTATCTCAATATATCACAGTATTTTTCCCTCCTCTACTTTTATGCGTATTGTTCCCTCTGCACATAAGTGTTGCCTCAGTCTGAAACACCTTTTCCCCTTTCTCAGCCAAGTACTTCAAGATCAGACCCAGTTTTACTTGTCTTGGCTTTCTAAGAAATATTAGGTATTTTCTTTTCAGGGATCCTATTTTTTAGATAGCTGTTACTTATTACATTGTAACATAATTGTTGTATTATTTTGGTCTTTATCATTCCTTTGCTCTCAATTAGGTGTGCTTTCCACATTTAGAGTAAAATTCAAAAATTTTTAATGGTCTACAAGACCATGATCTTGCCTTTGGCTAGTTTCCCGACCTCATTTAATTCCACCTTCTCCCCAGCTGACTCTGATCCAGCCACGTTGTCCTCCTTCCTATTTCCACACTCATTCTCATATAAGGTACTTTGTGTTTACCATTGCTTATGCCTCTTGTCCTCTTCCCCAGATATTTCCATGGCTGGTGCCTTCCTTTTATACAGGTTTCTGCTAAAGCATTGCTTCCCTTTAAAGGCAGGTTTACCTGAGTGTGCAGTTTGGGATGACCTGTGCTTCATATTTCCTAGTCATCTTGAATTACATTCTTCAGAATAATACATTCCCAGCCTGCCATCTGAATTACAACTTGACTTGTCCATAAGGGTATATGTGCAACTTGTTCATCATGTCGTAAGTATTCTGGTGTCATCAAAGTATGGCTGGTATTGGAGTTTTCTTTGGAAAATAATACTAGAGCCAAGTTTTCATGTGAAGGTCATTATTAACCATGGATTAACTTAAACCCCCAAAAGCCTTTGGGAATATCTGACTACTGCTAATTAGGATAGGATGTAATGTAGTGGATTGTTTATCTGATTTACTGCATAAAGAAATATACTTCAAGATAATATAGAACCTATGCACATTATTTTGTAAACAAATGTCATAATATGGACACTGGCATGGTGTGCTACATGATTTATGATATAATACATACAATAAATTTAGTTGTGCAGTAGATAGTAGATTAGCACATTTGTGTTCAAAATGAGATTTACCATCAAGAGTAACATATAGTTAAGATAATCAAATACTTGCCTTTGCCCTAGGAACAACAGAGGACCCTCACTCTCAGGATGAATGTTAGGTTGTACTGACCCGAATACTAAGTGTGCAATCAGGGATTATCCCAACATCTGTTTAGGAAAGACAGATGTCATCATTATAGACCTTCGTTTGTGCGCTCCTCCATAGTTAAAAAGAATGATTCCCAGACATTGAGTTCATAAAAGCAAGCAAGAAATAGGCAGAAAAAGAAAAATAGAAGTCTCCAGAATATTTTAGATAAGAAGTTTCAAGATTAGAGAAAAAAAGAAGAAAATAGAACGGGGAGATAGAGGGTGTGGCAGTGGTGAGGGGGAAAAGAAGGTTCTGTGAAGAGGTCTAAAGCTACACAAAAAGCCTTTTGTATAGCTTGTCTCATGTGAAATTTAATATCCATATAAAACCCAATATGCTTGTTTCATTGCAAGCAGGAGGATGCTATATATATATAAAAAAGCTGGAGAAACAGCATGCAACTCATAAAAGACATGCAGTTTGAATTTATACATGCATCCATCATGGGGTAGTGTGCACCAAGAGGCAGACCAAGACATTTAGTGGGAATAAAAGGTGGTGCTTCCTTCTCTACAGGAAAAGCGATTCAATCACAGCCAAGCACCTGATACACATAGGCATCACCAAGGAGAGTGACTTTTCAGGACAATAAAGAGTAGTAATTGATATTTGCTTTAACAAATGGACAAAGCAGGCTGGCTATAGTCTCACTGTTGATGAGGAAAGTCAAGGGCTACCCGCAGGTAAAGGTCTTATTATGGCAAGGGACTCTAGCATTTTCCCACATCTTGCCTCCTCGGCTGTGCCTTGAGAATAACAGGTGGCCGAAGTTTTGTGCCAAGCTCATTCTTGACCACAGAGCTGCCCCTAGTGGATTCTGTGGTTCAGAGCTTTGGGGAAAAGGAAAGGGCATAACTACCTGGTCACCGATATAAAAATTACCACCAGCCTGTGAATCTCAGGTCCTCCCCTTGGAGATTGGCTTGGACCCAAAACCACTTCTATCTACCGATAACAGATTGTGATATTTGTGCTCCAGTTTCATTGATCAAGGCTGCCAGCAAACTTCATCTTACCTAGATTTTATCCAAGTGACAAAGAGAGGGGCAGATGGACCTGGCACAGTGTCATTTGTATGGGGCCTTGACCCTGCCTAGGTATGGTGCCTGCTGGCAGTTGAACATTTTATACTCCTGGGTTTTTATCCAGGTCCTAATCTTGGAGCTGCATTCAGGGAAAGCACCATAAATACAGCTTCTGTCAAACCAGCCTCACAGTTGAATGTTCTTCTCAGAACCCGTAAAGGACAAATCAAACGATTCACTCACACATACCTCCTTTTTCAAAAAGACTGCTGTAAACACGTTTCCTAAACACAGACTAATTGCACAAATTAAGTTGGTAGTTTGGTGATTTTCAGGGAAATCTAAAAGCTTCAAAAAATCTAAATGGTTTTGTAAGTCTTCAGAATGCACACTTACAACAGCATAAATGAGGGCTTCTCTGCCATTAGGGAACTGGAGTCTGTTACTTTATCCCCATTGACTCTCGTAATGTCCCTGGCTGAGCACCACATGCAACAGATGCAAAGGGTCACCAGTGAAGGGCAAAATATTTTGTGAAAATAATAGAACTATGCTATCTACATAGCCAGTTTTTCCCACTCTGCACTTTCAGTGCTATTGCCTTGTTTTCATAGAGTGATTTTCTTTTTATTTGCTAGAGTTTATTTTGTTGAATATGGCAGAAAGACAAAAAACAAAACAAAACAAAACAAAATAAAGGGAACGTCTTCTTGTTTTTTCCCCAAGTAGTAACCAAGCACTGTCCAGAGCCTGATTCATATGAGCTTTGCCATCCTAAAGAATTTTGTTTGTTATGTCGCTTCCTTGCACCTGAACCTGAGTGATTTGCTTAGCTAATCAAGTTTAGATAATATGTAACAGGCAAGAAAAAGAAATCACTAAAATATAGAAATGGCTGCAGCTGTTTTCTGTATTATAGGAGAGTAGCAGAATTCATCTCTGGAGTAGATGCTCTTTTGTTTAGGAAAACAGACTGATGAGAATTTTTGATTATTTGAAATTAGGTCCTCAAAACTGGTCCAGGGTGGAAGTGGATACAGAAGAACAAAATTACTCTGCATTATCAAGTGTCAAGAAGTTTGCTTTTGTGACCTGCTGGTTTTGGAGGTAGGGGTAAGTGGTGTATTCTAGAAATAGGAGAATATGAAAATTGAGACAAGCACATTATATATAAACACTCACACACAGACACACAGAGCCATCAGGAAATTGTGGCCAGCTGGATGCTAAGCAAGAACAAGGCTTTCTAAAAAATGTCGGGACAGAGTTGGCTAAAAAAATGTAATAGTCATATTTATCAATCCCGGGCTGTTTGCCATTCTGCTGTAATACCCACCAAGCACCTCTGTATAGTTCCCCCAATCGTTAGTTAGAATGTAATATTCTATACCCAATAGAATATTATATTCTATATCACTTTGAATTAGTGGTGGTTCCAGTAATGAAGGGGGCAGGCTGCCTCTATGTGCAGAGCCATAGGTAGTACCTAGAAGGTTCATGAGATGCAGAAGTAAATAGGCATTGTAAAAGGAAAGATGTGCAAGGAGAAGCAGAAGTAAGATGGAGAGGAAGGCAGATTTAGGCACAGGAGAACATCAGCACTCCTGCCCTGGAATCCTCAGGAAATGGGGAAGAGTGCAAGCTTTCTCACAGCTGAAATTGGGTCATGATATTTTATTTGGATGTAAAAAGAAAGTACAGCCATAGCAGGTTGTATCTTGCCACAAATAAAAGTGTTCATAGTGCCTATTGTGTACCCCCAAACTAGAACCTCCCCACGTCTGTCAGCTCTGCTGTCCATTTCCCACTCTCTCCAAACACTATCTAGAATCATTCTGTGCTTTCTGTTAAGACATTTTCTTCAGTCTGGAAAGCCCCTGGGTTCACTTCTCTGCTTAGTCACATTCTACCCATTATTCAATGACCAGTTAAAATTCCACCTTTTACATGAAGTTGATTCTGGCTTTTAGAGCTATATGTGAATCTCCCTTTTCTGAAGTCCTGTGGCACTTCTGTAAGAAAGACATAATACAGCAATGTGATAGGAATCTTCTCTTTTCTGCTTCTTCTATCTTCATCGGTTTTCCACAAATAATAATGTATATTCTTAGGGATATAAAAAAAATTTGTTGTTTATTTTTCTTACATGTTTCAACTCTGTCTAGCCTGTTCCTGGATACCTACTAAAGTTTCATTTTGCATATGATTAATGGATACAGAGTTGCATTGGTCTTTAAAATAAGCATTTATTATCCAGAAAAAGTTCAATAGTGGGATCCAGCCAAGCATTGTGTCCTCAGTTGATGCTGCTTATGTCGGCCAATGTACAATAAATAAAAAAAAATTCTATAATAAATAAAACATTATTAAAATTTTCAAAATAATTTTGAAAAATAAGACTTTCTGATCTCTATCTTTCTTTATGTGCTGTCTAATTCCACATAGTATTCTACCTCCTTCTACTCATGAATGAACTATTGCTTCCAATATAACTTCATTAAGAGAAGCTGAAATAAGGGAAAACCTAATGAATTCCTTTAGTCAAAGAGTGATTCAACATGAGAGAACTTATGAATTCCTTCAACAATTATTTAAATATTGGGAGTACAGTTAAATTAATGAAAAACTAGTATTTCAAACCTCAGATCAACTTGAGTATGGCAAGTTCACATATGAAAGTACAACCACAGACACAAATAAAGTGTATATTTTGAAACAATTCTGCATGGGTCAAGGGTACTGAAAGGCCTACAGAATTCACTCCAGGTGCCCATTTTTACTGTTGGCTTCCATATTTCTGCTTTCTACTTGTTGGTTGTGCTTTTTCTTTCTCTTACACCCTTTCTCTTTTGCTCTATGCCTTATTCTGCATATATCTCTGCATCTGTTGCCTTTACAGCTCTTTCTCATTTATGAGCTGTCATTGGGCCACCATCATCTGCAAAAAGGCTGCATAACTGAGAACACTTGGAAATAAAATGAAGGTGCTCCTCACATGAAGGTTAGTTTATAAAGTCAGAGCATAAACAAAAAGAAAACTGGATATCTTGAAATCACCCTTAGACTTTCTTTGGTGGGTGCCAGGTAAGAGACCTTCCCTCATCAATTGAGCAAAATCAGTGTTTCCTCCAGCATTGGAATAGGTCACTGTGTATTCAGCTGAACCCCTGATAAAGGAGTTGGCTTCTTCATGTAGGCTATGTTGATCCAAAAATGAGGTCTTTAAACACATTTAATGGGATGAGCTGCTAAGGTTTTTTGATGCGTATGGCAACCAAGATGCCGGCAGAAGGCAGATTCTGGGCTCCCAATTTGTGCAATTTATGGTAGTTCTGGAGTATTTGCACACTGAATGACTGCACAAGCTAAATATCAGTATCGATTAAATGGATATTTGTCTTTTCTACTTCTTTTTCTCTTTACCTTCTTTTTCTCTTTCTCTCCCATCAAAATACATATGACAAAATCCTACTGAGTTGAATATGTATATCATGTAACTGTACCCTAGTGTCAGATGAAAGTGCCATTGCCTTGGAAATCAAGTCATATATCTGTCTATAATGCTGTTAGTCATTCACTTGGAAATAATTGAGGACATGCACAGAGCTTCTGCCCATCAAAGGTGGCAACTTGCATGGTCTAACAGATGGGTTTTTTTTGTCTTAAACCTTCATTGTCTATTATCTTTGAATTGTGTTAATAGATTTGATTAAGCAAAAATAAAAATTGAAGTAAATATTTTTCCATCATTAAAATTGTTTTTCCTTGCCTTGATTGTTGCATGGGAAGCCTTCTAATCTTGTATTTTCCCCTGTGTCTCTCAATCAAAATGCGATGAACAAAGATATTGGTGAACCTTCTCATTGCACTGCTGACAGGAGTCAGCATGGCTTTGTCTTCCTCTCAACTCTCAGTGTGAGTCACAGAGCTGGAGGAAATGGTATTGAGAGTTTGGCTACTCTTCCACTAACTGGAAGGAAACAGTATGCAGATCTGAGTATTTCAAACCAGTCTAGATGGCTCAGTGGATTGGCTTTCAGAGAAAAAAAATATGTCTCAGCATTTACAGTAACTATGTTATACATTATGGGCATAAATGCAACTCCTCTTGGAGTAGGCACTGAAATTAACCCACAAAGTTTCTAAAATACAGGCTTTGGTTGTAGATAAACATCAGGTATATATCCATATTTTCTCAATGACAGCATTAAATTTACTGATTCATAAATGTATCCTGTATTTCTTCTCATATGGTCATTTATTTGGCAGATTTGGAGAAAATTTTATGACTATCATTTAATTCATTTTTAAGAGATGGTTTTACTCCTTAAGTTCATTGAAAAAAATAAGACTATTCGATGAAGAAAAGATTTTCTCTGTATGTAAAAATAAAATTTATCAGGCAATTTTTGCCTTGCCAATAATTTTTCTAGCTGTATATCAAGGAAAGTTAATCTGTTTTGGAGTTCAATATAATAAATAACTATAATTGATTTACTTAACATTTTATTTGTTAATTAACACAAATGTATTAGTATAATTTTATTGCTTAGTCACAGTAGCAGCAGCATAATAAATAATTACTGATCTGAAGAACAAATAATATCTATACTTTATATCTTTAAATGTATCTCAATTTATATTTGTAATAATTGGATGCTCTCAAAACCTGAATAGCTATAGAAGGAATAGAAGCTAGGTGCTCCTCATAAGTAATCTTTTAATCATGGCAATAGAACCATTTCCTACATGCCTATTACAGGGTTAATGATAATATATTTTCACATTAATCTTTACAACATCCCTGTGAAGTTAAGGGAGTTAGTTATCTGCACCTTTTACTGACACTCATGCATAAGGAAAGCAGCTTAGTTTATTCAGCTTGTTGGTGGCAAATGCAGTCACCTAAATTGGTATGACTTTCTGTCCACATTTCCTGCTGCCTTTTGAGTTTGGAGTTACGCCTTCATCTCTCAAATCAGAAACAATAATGCAAACATCCACCGTGTCAGGCATGTTGCTGATGTTAGACTAGGCTTCCAAGGCAGTTTGAGATAGTCTCTTAGATTATAAACTGTTACCTGTGTTCAAGCTGGTTGATTATTACTCACCAACATCCAAGACTTGCAAGATAACTAGCTAGGAAGATTCTAGCATTGATACTTTTATATTCAAAGATCTTCAGGAAAATGCAATGGGATTATTTTCACAAAAATATTGTTGAAGATACTGGTCTAGAACACTCTGTACATGGGTGGAACATGACCTTTAGACACATTTCTTTTTCTCTTTAGATTTGTTTTCTTATGATGGCTTTAATTTCCCATTGGCTTATTATAAGAAGACTATTTCACAGAGAAATGAAATACTTAGACTGTCTAAACATCAGGAAGTAAGTATGTATCAATTAGCCACTACGGAGATATTATAGAGAATTAAAAAGAAGTATGTGAAATTAGTCTAACTCTTAAAGAAGCTTAAAATAACCAGAGGAGGCATATATATATACATATACTTGTGAAATCAATAACACTAGAGTATTGTATGACTAAGTGGAAAATGATTACTAAAGAAAATAAAGGCTGCCCTAAATCTTGTGCAATTTTAAATTAAGAAACTTTACTAAAATGTATCATGATATAGAAAGTAATTAGAATCAGGGAAATGTTTGTAAAAAGTTTCAGGCATTATAGCTAAGTACACAATCACTGGAATTAGAAAGACTGGATACAAATCTGTCATTTGACTGCCATTTTTCAGCTATGTGGTTTTAGAAAACCACTTACCTCTCTGTGCTTCACTTTCTCAACTATAAACTTGGGGGACATTATTCGTAGGTTATGCTGTTTATGTGATGTGAGTGATGCTCATGTTTACTGTACTGTTCTAGGCTAAATAGGCATGAGTCATTGATTCAGTCAGTGGCTATCAGATAAATACTTAGTGATAACCATTAGCTGCCCTTAGTCTTTGACTAAATAATGCTACTGATATGTATTTATTATAAAGAGAAAGGTGTAGGGAGGGTAGAGCCATTAGCATTCATAGAGTTTACACTGGGTGAAGTCCATATACGCTTTTTTGACTTAATCCCAGTGAAAAGCCTGTGAGCTTGGCCTACTGAAACCCAAAGTGGTCAAGTATTTGACAGTACATAGAAGTAAAGTTAGGTTTGAACACACACTTTTCTGAGAACAAGGCTCCTACTGTCAAATCAGTCATGCCACAGTAGATACACATTGCTAGCTACACAAATAAATTTATGAGGTATAATCTATTATAATGAAAATAAACAGAAACTATCTAAATGGCCAACATCAAATAATAAGTTTAATTAAATATGGTAAATGAACATAAAATGGATACATTTATAAAAATTATAATATAATATACTAATTAGTAAGACTATAAAATAAGATAAAATGATTTCTAAGATTACATAAATATGTAATTAGGCTAACACAAAAGATATGTACTTATGTATAATTTAAATACAGTTTAGACTGTATTACATTTTTACATAAAATTTCTGAAGTCAGAAATTTAAATATAATGTATTAATTTGCACATTTTTGAAGGTCGCTAATTTGTTTATAAAATTACTTCAAAGTATATATAGAGCAACTTCTTTTTGTTAGCCACTGAGGTTAGTTCTGCGTGTTTAATGATGACAAAGTAGAGTGACTTCCCTGAAGGAGCTTGTAGTCTACTAATCCATATATTTATACTTTCAAAATGTATTTACCGTTTAGAAACAAAGAAAAACTAGTTTTATATAGCATTCTTTCTTTAATCCAATTTGAAGTCTGTGTATTTGGAATATACAAGTAGAAAATGAAATGAACTTTTAATATATATAAGACTATTTATTGTATAAGCCTAGAGTGTGTAATACATTTTTAAAAGAAAAAACCCACTAACACCATGAAATAAATTAATAATGAATTCATCTATATGAAAATTACTATGAATGAAGACAAAAGAAATCAAGACTGGGGAATAGTATCTGTTACACACAGGGCAAAATAATTTACTATATATGACTGGCCAAAATCAGATAAACAATTAGATAACTTGAAAATATACCTGAATAAATGACAATACAGCATAGAAAAGTAAAGAAGTTAAAGCAAAAATATTTAGAATTTCAGAAGCAGCATATGGAGGAAATGAGTCAAAGACTCAAATGAAAGAGAGAATGGCTGAAAGTTTTCTTGTGATGAAAACCAGCAATCTTCAGTTTCAGGGAAAAAACACATCTCAACCAAGATTTAAAAAAAAAAAAAAAAAGGCCAGTGTGGCGGCTCACTCCTGTAATCCCAGTACTTTGGGAGGCTGAAGCTGGCAGATGATGTGAGGTCAGGAGTTCGAGATCAGCCTGGCCAACATGATGAAACCCCAACTCTACTAAAAATACAAAAAATTATCTGGGTGTGGTGGCAGGTGCCTGTAATCCCAGCTACCCAGTAGGCTGAAGCAGGAGAATTGCTTGAACCTGGGAAGGCAAAGGTTGCAGTAGGCTGAGATCATGCCACTGCACTCCAGCCTGGGCAACCAGAGTGAAACCATCTAAAAGAAAAAAAAAGATCCAAGTATAGACACTTTTTTTCTTTTCTAAGATATTTGAAACATCCAGAGAAGAGAAACAGATCATGCACAAAGAATATCCAGTTAGATGATCATCTGAATTCTCAAGATGAAAGTCAGAGCACAGTGAAATTGTGACCTTAAATTTCTGGACACCAAAGTAATAATAGTTGCCCTAGTTTCAGTCTATATATGATTGTTTTTTTTTAATGGTGGCGAAAAGGACATTTTCAGAAACACAAGCAAAAACTAAGAAAATGGAGTACCCTTAAGAATAAAGGGTATATATTGGGAGAAATGAAAACACTTTTAGAAGAAAATTCAGTTATTTAAGGGAATCATGAAAATAAAAGGCAATTATGTGTGTAAATTAAGACAAACACAGGTTGTTAAAAAGAATAAAAATGTTGCCCAATAAGTGTGGCTTAAGAATAAGTCTAAGTGATATGAAAACACTAGCCAAAAACATATAAGTTGGAAAGAAGTGATTAGAGTTGATACATTCTGAGTTATTTTAAATCATCTGTATTGTTAAAAATTTCAAGGGCTAAACATGAAAGAGTAAAAATATGTAACTTTAAATGGAAAAATAAAGTCTAGAGTGAAATATTCCACCAAAAATCAATCAATCAAAGAAAAAGCGAGATAGAAAATAAACAGAAAAATAAATCAGGACAAATTAAAATACAAATAATCTCTTAGAAGTAACACAATATGTATAGTTTATCTTAATCAATATTAGCAGGCTAATCAATACATAAAAATCAAAATTATTTTACTGGATTACAAATGGACTTCTGGCTGGGTGTGGTGACTCACTTCTGTGATCCCAACACTTTGGGAGACTAAGATGGAAGGATTGCTTTGGCCCAGGATTTCGAGATCAGCCTGGGCAAGATGGTGAGAAACTCCCATCTCTACAAAATGTTTTTAAAAAATTAGCCATGCACTGTGATGCATACCTATCATCCCAGCTATTCGGGAGGCTAAGGCAGGAGGATACCTTGAGCCCAGTAGTTCAAGACTGCAGTGAGCTATGATTATGCCATTGTACTCCAGCCTGGGTGGCCAAGTGAGACCTCATTTTTTTTTAAATGACTTCTACTATGTGCTTCCTAAAATAAACAGCAAAAAGTGAAATATGCAGCACAATTGTAAGTAAATGGTAGAAAAATTATAAGCCCATCTAATAATAGAAGACTATAGAGCTATATTAAGAGAAAACTAATACATCAAGAAGCTTTATGTGACATGAGAGTCAATGCAGAACTATAATATTTTCACTAAATTAAAAAGATATAACAATTTTAAATGCATAATTTCTATAATTTATGTATCTTAAAAGTTAATAAAATATTTACCAAAAATGAATGTAGTTTGGCTGAAAAGCAAAGCCCAAACATTCTTTTTTAAATTAGAATCATTTGAAATATAACCTTTGATCAAATTCAATTAAACCTGAAATCAAAAACAAAGATATAATTTAAACTTCTGTATTTTAGAAGTTTTAAAATATGCCTAAAAATATACTACTAAAAATTTGGGACCAAAAGAGAAATCATAATGAAAATTCAAAAATACTTAGAATAAAATTACAATAAATATACCATGCAAGAAATTTTGTTGGAGGCCATTACATTTAACAATAATTAGAGAGAAATATATAGTTTTAAGTTCTTACAGTAGAAAAGAAGATATCTTGAAAGCTAACAAATTAAGCATCTATCTTAATATAAAAAATGATTAAAAGGAAATATAACAAAACAAATAATAAATGTTAGCATAGACATGATGAAAAAGAAAAAAATACATAATTACAGAAGATTTAAAACTATAAAAGATAGTTAATGGAAAAAAAACTAATGAAATGAACAGAAGTCTGGCATGATTAAATAAAAACATTTGAAGTCCGTATAGTAAATGTAGGGGGTCATATTAATAATGTAAATAAACTAACAGGTTTTCATTGAATTAGGCTTCATCTATATGCATATCTGCTGCCTCCCAATACATTATCTATTCTTAACATCCAGAAATGAATGCAATGTTTTAAACAAAGATATTCTGATGAACTAGTTTTTGTTGTGGTTGTTGTTCCACTTTGAGGTAAGGTCATAGTATTTTTCCAATTGAGATGAAAAATGTTAACATTATTTTTATCTCTCTCATGGATTCATGATTCTTCCAGGTTTTTTTTATCCTTAAAAAAATTTCTTAAGGTAGAAAAGCTCAAACTATAAAAGAAAAGCTACCATAGGTTTAAGATCTGTTTCTCAATGGACATTATGTACTGATTGAAAAGAAGGCAAGCCCTCAGAAATGATATCTGTAATACATAAAACCAGCAAAGAACTACTGCAAGAAATTATAATTAATAAAAACTTATATAAACCAATAAGAAAAAGACAACCTAATATAAAACTGGGCAAAATATGTGAACAAACATTTCAGAATAGGAAAACTGCAAATCAATCCCAAGTCATATGAAAATATTCTCAACTTTGTTAGTAATCAGAGAACAAGAACAACTAATTAAAACAACCATTGTTTTTTTACCAGATTGGAAACCACTGTAACAGCTGAAAATACCAAGCATTTTCACACAAGTGGAATAATCATTGGTGGGGTTCCCAAATTAAACAGCTACTTTGGAAAATAATTTTGCGTGTTTAATAAGGCTCAGCAGATCTGGTAGCCAGTGATTCCACTCTTAAAAGAACTGTATCTTTGAGAAACTCATATGCTAGTCAAAAAAGATATAAAAGAACACCTTTAGAAGAATTGCATTCAATAGTAAAAACTGTTCATTACAGTGGAATGTATAAATTTGTGATTATTTACTTCATGATGTATAAGAGTAAAGATGAATAAACTAATTATATGCAACAATATAGATAAATCTCAAAAGCAAATGTGTGAAAGAAGTAAATTATCACTGAATACATAGAATATAAAGCATAGAATATAAAGTATTATTCTATTTACTTAATGTTCAAAACCAGCTATTACCAAATAGTACATACTTTAGGTATAGATACGTATACAATACACATATAAAGTTTTGACATTATTAACACAAAAAATTCAGTTACCTCTAAAAATGTTGAACTAGTTTATAGAGATACATTTAGGAGATTTCAACATATTTCTTAAGTTTGATGTTAGGTACAGGGGGTTCACTTTATTTATTTGTTTAATGTATTGAGACAGAGTCTTTCTCTGTCACCCAGGCTGGAGCACAGTGGCACAATCTTGACTCACTGCAGCCTCTGTCTCCTGGGTTCAAGCAATTCTCCTGCCTCAGCCTCCTGAGTAGCTGAGATTGCAAGCCCCTGTCACCAGCCCCAGCTAATTTCTTTGTATTTTTGGTATAGTCAGAGTTTCAGCATATTGGCCAGGCTGGTCTTGAACTCCTGACCTCAAGTGATCCACCTGCCCGGGCCTCCCAAAGTTCTAGGATTACAGTTGTGAGCCACTGTGCCAGACCTACTTTATTTATTTTTATTAATGTCCTTTAACATGTACATACATATTTATATACTCTCTTTGATATGTATATTTCCCAGTTACAAAGTGGAAAAATAAATTCTGTTCAGAGTTTCTTTTAATCCATTAAAATTTGGCTACTGACACCACTTGTTGTTTTTTGTGGTTTCCCTAAACTCTTGCTAATAGTTCAGTACAAAATAACAGGAATGATCCCTTTTCTTTAGTAACATGATATTCTCTAAGGACCTCTCTGGAGGACAGCATATCTCCATTTATAGGAAAGGGCTTGGGAAAGTGAAATAGCCTTTGCATTAAATTCTATCTACCAGGTGTCATGTTATAATCTTTATATCTGTATTATCTGATAAACAGAGTCACCCTTTGAAATGTTATTTTTGCAACTTTTTTCTCCAGGAAACAGAAAACTAAGGCTCATCTCTTTTCAGACCTGTGACTTGAGGCCAGTGTAGTTTCACTTCAAGCCCCTATTTTCTCTTCACTTGTTCAGTACCTACTTCTGACACTCTGAGATAGTGAGCTACCTGAGATTAAGAACTGTTTTTCACCTTCCTACCCTTTAGTTTGGAGCACAAGATGTGGCTTGGAGTCTGCTCAGTAAAAGCTTGATTAATGATCCATTATCCCTGGAAGGTTTAGGATTGACATTTTTGACTCATGTACTTATTTGCGACTCACAATGGCCACCACAAGAGAGGAACAGTTGAAATTATTTGATTCAATATTTTTACATTATAATTAAGTAAACTGACTCCTGATATATTTAGATGGCATGTCCGGGACACAACATCTGCAGAATGAAGTGGAAAATCCATCTCTTCAGCAATCTTTTCCTGGGCTTCTCATTCAAACACCTTCTGTGAATTAGCGACTTTTTCTATCCGTGAAATAGGGCCCGGTTTAAGAGTTTAATACCTATCTCTTTGTCCAATCCATTCCCTGACTTAGGTGTTTTCCTTAGTGAATAGAGCTGAGGACATTTTAATTAATTTATTATGTCCCTTCAATTAGGGGACCCAATTAATAATTGAAATGGGTTTTTAATTGGTTTATATCCTCTAGGGTATCATATTAATAACATAAATAAACTAACAGGTTTGCATTGAATTAGGCTTCATCTATATGCATATCTGCTGCCTCCCAATACATTATCTATTCTTAACCTCCAAAATTGAGTGCAACTTTTTAAACAAAGACATTCTGATGAACTAGTTTTTGTTGTGGTTGTTGTCTCGCTTTGAGGCAAGGTCATAGTATTTTCCGAATGAGATGGAAAATGTTAACGTTATTTTTTTCTCTTTCTCATGGATTCATAATTCTTCCAGTTTTCTAATTCTATAATGTTGAAATTACCATTGAGTCATCTCTCTCCTTTAGATGTCAGTCTAATCATAGACTCATGTACCTTCAGAGACAGGAAGATCCTTACAAATAAATCACTTGTTAAGAACTAACACATTTGAAAACCAGAAGGATGCCATAGTGTACTGAAGCTCACACAGCAAACTAGTAGCAAGGACAGTGGTTTCTCTTTAGACATCTTCTTAATTTTTCTCTCAAATATCATTAGTTTTAGTTGTTCATTTCACTTTTGTAAGTCACCATAGAAGGCCCGCTTCACATTTGGATTGGTCTTCCTTTCTCTTGAGAATAACTAAGGATTTGTCTTATTGAAAAAGTCAAATTTAACTCTTATTCTTAGAACTCAGCACAATACTAGGCTCAACAAAGTCTCCATTACACATTAATTGGAATAAACTGCCCAATGTCAACTATCATTTTCTCCTGCCTGTAGCATTAACCCCATGCACCCTCAGCAGTGCATTCAAGCACAATCCACCCCTGAATGCCTGGTCTGAATTAATTTTTCCAACCTTATTTCTGATTTTTTCCTTACACAGATTATCTTCTGAATACAGCTTTCTCCTTTTCTGTTGAATCCCACTGGTTTATTCTTTCTTCTATGTCTCTAGTTCTAATTTTTTTTTAAGTGTGATTTTCAAATTATTACCCTCAGAACTTCAGATGAAGATTTTAATTCTTGTCCCTCTTCACTAACTCTGGGGTGATGTCTAGGAATCTGTTTTAGCAAGTCTTTCTGGTGATTCTGATGTGTGCTAAACTTTGAGAACCCCTGCTCTAACTTCTTGGATGGAGAAAGAGTCCTAGCAACCAAATTACACATGTCCCTCGAGACTCAAGTTTTTCTAAATGGCTAAATTCCTTTGCGACACTCACATCTTCATCAAATTTCCTTTTTCAATGACTTAGAATAAGATTTTGTATATTTGGGGCCTTATTATTCCCAAGTAAGAGCTGATTGAGGGCCTTTGTTTCTAATTTTTCTTCTATAGAATACCTCACACTTGCTTGTGCCTCAATAAGTGCTTATTGGATCACTAGGGGCAGTAATAACGATGATGACAATAACAATTAACTATTACAGTGGATGCCTGTCTTGTTTGTGGATCTACAACATCTTTTCCAACACTGTAAGTTTGGGAGTTCCTTATATTATAGATTATAATTTTCTTTCTTTTCTCTTTTTTTAATTATACTTTAAGTTCTGGGTTACATGAGCAGAATGTGCATGTTTGTTAGTTATACATGTTCCATGGTGGTTTGTTTGTTTTTTTGTTGTTGTTTGCTTTTTTTGAGATGGAGTCTTGCTCTGTTGCCCAGACTGGAGTACAATGGTGCAATCTTGGCTCACTGCAGCCTCTGACCTCTAGGTTCAAGCGATTCTCCCTGCCTCAGCCTCCTAAGTTGCTGGGATTACAGGTGCCCACCACCATGCCCAGCTAATTTGTGTATTTTTAGTAGAGATGGGGTTTTGCCATGTTGCCCAGGCTGCTCTCAAACTCCTGACTTCAGATGATCTGCCCGCCTCCGCCTCTCAAAGTGCTGGGGTTACAGGCATAAGCCACCGCACCTGGACTTAGATTCTATTTTCTCAAAATAAAAGAGTAAACTCACCTGCCTTCTATTATAGCCAGTGCACCGCCAATCAGAGGCCTCAAAGGCCTAGTGATGGAGAAAGGAAGGGATTGAAAGCTCCTTCCTCTCTAATAGAACAATAAGGCCAAATTCCTCAGAAATGACATATTCCAAGAATAGGGCATTGGCATCTAATGTTCAATGGTGGGGGCCATAGTTTTCTTTGACATAGTTTTCTTTGACAGCCTGGTTCCCCAGCCTATCTAATGATTGTGGGGGATACTCAATATATTTTCAGTAAACTCTCTTAGTTAACCAAAGTTAGATTTTGTTGCTTGCAATATAGAACCTTGACTGATGCAGTAATAATAATCACTGCTTTATTTTATTGAGTTGTTGATAAGTCTATTACATGGACTTAACTTTCCAAATGTAATAGAAAATATATGATTTATAAATCTGAAAAGGCAGTCAATATGTAATATAATTGACTAGTCTAAAAAGACAAAGATTGGAAAATAAGTCCCATTTGTTTATCTTCTGTTCAGGTTTCCACGTATGAATATCTGACACTCTCAGTGTTCCAGAAGGACAGCATGAGGTAATGGCTAACACATTCCTTCTGGTTGTAAACTACATCATCATTCCTCAAGGGAACAATGGTGATCACTATCCACCACATGTACCTGGGTGTCACTAAATTCTTTCGTTTGTCAGCTCACATTACTAATCTTTAAGGTCAAGGTTTCCTGCTCTTGGCACATCTTAGATTGGTAAAAGGAAATATTCACATACCAAAGTTCAGACAGCCTGACTGGGAAAATCTTCCCTCTGACGCAGAGGGACTGTCTGGAGAAGTACTGAATTATACACAACTATTAAAAACTCTCTTTGAATTGACTAACATGAATCTCATTCAATGTTCACAAGTTTCTGTGATAGGCAAAGGTAGGGTCATCCTCACTGTACAGATAAGACTCAGAAAGGTAAAATCAAGGCCATGATTGCATAGCTCAATGTCAATAGAACTAGGATTTAATTTCATACGGATCTAATTCAACAACTCTTATTTTCCTGCTGAAAATGCTTTCTTGCAAGAAAGCTCTCCCCATGAAGAATTTCTGAATACTCTTCTCTGTCTCCTCCTCGGATCTATTGACCACATTCTCCTTTTAGCCCTAGACATGTTGTTGCTATAATACATGCAACACTTGACTAAATGCCTCTGTTTACATGTACACTTTCCTGTCTGAACTCTAAGTTACAGAGAGCACAGTTTATGCGCTATTCATCTTTGTTTTCCGTGTTCCTAGCATAGTGCATGGATTATAGTAGTTGCTTGATAAATATTTATTACATGAATGGATGGGTGAATAAAAGCAGAGGGAAAACATCTATTTTATAGAGGTAACCATGAAATATTCACTTAGGATTCCCCAACAGCACACTACTCATAGGCTGACACTGCCCCTTAAACCAGAATGAACTCACTGTGGCCCACTTCAGAGAAAATAACTATGCTCTCCTAGATCATTACTCATAAACTCCAATGACTCAAAACACTCCATTGCAGCTGACATGCCCGGCAACTACCTGGGGCCCTTCACAGTACTGCACACATGGCCATTTCATTACTGACAAGGGAGCCATGGAGCCACACAACCAAAGCTCTGTGTGGAGGATGAAGTGGCAGCTTGTGCTGCTGAGACGCCCTCCCCTATCAAGAAAGGATAGGCCTTGCTGATAAGGAACTCTGACTGTAGTCACAGACAGGGTGAGTCAGGGAACTTTTCAAGGCATGTGAGTAACTTACTTGCATTCAGTGATGGCTGGGCGCTGGGGATTGGCATGGAACCAGTAATGTATGCTATGGCCATTCGGGGGATTAAAAGCTGCAGCCATGGTGATTACATGGAATTAGAAACAAACTAAGAAGTGGCCATGGAATCTGATTGCGTTCCACTTGGTATAAACCAGTTTGTAACCTTTTTTTTTGAGACGGCGTTTTGTATGTCGTGCAGGCTGGAATGCAACCGCAAGATCTTGGCTCACTGCAACCTCCAACTCCTGGGTTCAAGCAATTCTCCTGCCTCAGCCTCCTGAGTAGCTGGGTTTGGATTACAGGATTACAGTCGAGCACCACCATGCCCGGTTAATTTTTGTGTTTTTAATAGAGACAAGTTTTCTCCATGTTGGCCAGGCTGGTCTCAAATTCCTGACCTCAGGTGATCTGCCCGCTTCAGCCTCCCAAAGGGTTGGAATTACAGATGTGAGCCACTGTGCCCGGCCCAGTTTGTAATCTTGAGGGCAAGAAAAATACTTTTTTTTCTTTTTCTTTTTACTCTTATTTTAAAGGAGGTGGTAATGTGGGGAAAAAAAGTTCAAGAGCTTTGGATTCTGGAAGTATGGAGTCTAATGTTGACTTTCTCTCTCATTAGTTGTTGACTTTCAGAAAGTTTCTTTATTTGAGACTCAGATGTCTTTTTTACAAAATGAGTATTATATCTTCCCATAACTCTGCTAGAAAGGATTAAATAAGATGATATGCATGAAGTATCTGCTGCAGTATGGGAACTCCGTGCACCTTGGATTTTTTTCTTTCTTTCTTAGCTACAACTTATTTCTTCGTGCTCTCCTCATTCCCTGGTCGCAGCACACACATCCTTGGCGTTCTCTCAAGGGATGCCTGGCCATCTTTCTGAAAGAAAAGGCAGACGCCAAGGAAAAATAAGAATTTATCAGTTTGGCACCTGAACTTGACCTTCAATGACAGATATTCCACACTTGGGAGAATGAAATCTATTGGGGACCTGGGCCAACTGAAACACCTTGTAAACTAAGGAGTTTTATGCTGGGAGGAAGACATTTCTTTCAAAGTTTCCCACGACTTTAAAGCACCACACTGGGGAAGGCCAAGTGATTTGCCCCCTCCTGAGCAATGCTGAGACATCAGCATTAAGCTCGCTACATGTGTAGGAAGGGCTTTGATGACTTAAGAATTGCGTCATAAGCAATTCTTTCCCAGCTGGTCCTGGACCATAAACAATTTGTGCATTGCTAATGGAGCAGACAGTTTCTAATTTCCTCCAGGCGGACTCCCTCTGGTACACAGAGAGGTTGGTGAAATAGTCTTTGATGTGGGGAAGTGAACCATTTGTGATGGAAGAGGGGAACGGATCTAGTTGCTTTTAGATGAATAAGCATTAAAGACCTTTATGTCAGTAACTGTTCTATTCCAGAGCTAGACTCTGGCCCATCCAAAGGCACAGATGACTGGGTCTTAACTTGTATATTAATAACTCCATTAGAAGACATTTTTCCGCATTTTAAACTAAACATTTATTTGCATGGATATTGACAGTCTCTAAAACCCTGAAATAAAAGAGTGCTTTACACTTCTTGGAGTTCTTCATTCACTAGGACGGACTTCGATCCTTTGAGTCACTATCAAGTTGGCTAAGGTAGATAACTCTATTTTATAGATGAGCATAATGAGGCTCAGGGAGAATATTCTCTGTCTAAGATGGTGCAGCTGCTGAGTGGCATCCTCAGTACCAGAACCACCACCATCACCTACCTCCCCAAGGTTCAAGGTTGAACAGGATTTGTGGGGCCCAGAGATTAAATAATCCTGAAAGAGAATAGAAAAATATTATTCTATGTAAGTTTTGTAAAACACATGTCTGAATGAACACATTTCTAGGGCCCCCTTCCAGGTCCTGAATGCGGTCTACGCAAGTGAGGACCCTGGAGTGTAGCTTCATAGTAAATCTCTTCTGGGTCCATAAAGGAGCATGCTAGCAAGAGACCCGCTCCATGCACAGAGCGCATGCTCAATAACTAGTAGTCATTGTGATTACTCTTTTTGCCCTTATGTCATCTTGATAGTGACCTAGAGATAAATTTTTCAGGGTGGAAGCCATGAGTGATCTGGATATGCCATGAAGGAGCTCACTGTTGCCATCAAAACACTACTACCTCCCACTCACTAGGCCACCCTCTTCCCATCCCTGGGGCTGTCATCCTTCCCCAGAGCCTGCTCTGTTTGGCTAATTTCCCAGACCCCATGACTTGTTTTACAGAATTCAACATAGCTGTTCTCACACCTCATAGCCTGATTCAACCAAGGGTCTACCCATCCCAGCCTTCGCTTCATTCTTTGCTGTCTTCTTTCATTTTTAGCAATTTGCATCATTTTATCACCTCATTCCCAGAACTCATGACTCCTTTTTCCTCTGGTTTTCTTTTCACAGCATTCAACAATTATTTTGTCATTTTGGGAGCCTGCTGGAAGCCTTGCAAGTGCCCATCTGCCTTTTTCATGCAGAGTTCAGGTGTCATTCCTCATTTGAAGCTCACATGGTAAAACCTGGGCTCGGTTGGAGTCAGCTGAGAGCAGACGTCTGGGAATCAATAAGGTGCCAGGACACTTGAGGTCTAAGCTTGGTCTGCTCCTGTCTTCTTGATTTTGTATGATAAGCTACCATTTTTGTATCCTGGAGATAATAGACTCACTGTGCATCAGGTTAGGAAGAAATTTTAAGCAGTGTCTTCCATTTAGACTACATCAGAAAAACATGATGCAGATTCCTAGGCTCAGTCGCAGAGTTTGTGAATTATAGGAAGGAACAGATAGTCACTACGATGCCTCCTAAAACATCAATGGCCAAAAAAAGTAGATGCCAGTTCCAATATTCCACAGATAAGTCAGGATTTCAGGGACTAGTTCCTTTCTTCCCTTTTGGGCAGAGGGGATCGTGTGATTATCAACGCTTTGAGAAAGAAGAGAGGGCTTCGAGTCCCCTTTTCATCTAAATCTTAGATAATGATCCAGCTGCATTTGAACTTTAATCTGTCGGCCATGTACAGCTCTTAATAGGCACCTTTGGGGCCCCACTGGCCAAGGAACCTAAAGAACTGCCTCTTTGCTGAGCTTCCATTGGTGTTGGCAGTCAGATTCTCAGGGACAGATAGCCTCCCAGCAGCAGAGCTTGTCTTTGAAATGCCATGGGCAGTGTCCTTGCGTAGATTGGGGCACAAGAGAGGCAGGGATCTGTGTGACGCCTACTCTGAAATGCCAGGGCAGAGCCCGTGAAAGATCCAAGGGGGTATCATATTCCCAAGGCCCCAGCTGGCGAGATGCAGTAGGAAAATCAGATTCCTGTGAGTCCTTAGAGGTCACAGGAGGGCACATGACTGCTCCTGGGCAGAGGCAGGGTGGCTCAGGACAGAGACAGGAAGGGAATGAATAAGAAAAAGAGAATGAAAATGTGATCAGAATAAATTTACTCTAGTTCTTATTTTTTCCAGTTTGGCAATCCTAGATAATGTGTGTGTTTGTGACAACTACACAGAAAAGTGGTCTTTAATTTCAACAATCATAATCATACACCAAGTGACAACACACACACACACATACACACGTATCCCTTGTGTAAATGACACAGCCGTCAGTTCACAAATGTTGCCAAAGGTAGCGGTAGCACAGCTAAGAATTGCATGTGTACATAAGTGCATACACACTCATAGTCACATGCCTGCAGCACACTCACTTAGCAGAACTGCACATTCCAACCAATTTTTAACCTTTTATTAGAGCGAGAACGCTAGTTCATTCATATTTACACTCTGTAAGCACAGTGTCTGGCATCCCATAGCAAATATTTATAAGATAAATTGATAGAAGGCAGAATTGTTGAGTATCCTACTTTTTAGTATTAAAATGTGGATATGGTATAAGCGTCAAAAATCACATACATGGTGGATTGGAGCAAGATAGAAAGATTTGATATATTTTAAATGGAAAACACTAGGCATCTATATTTGAGAGATTTTAGCTGAAGGCAAGTGAACTCAGTAAAATCCATGAAATGCATTAACTCCAAGACAGGTATATAGAAGACAAAAAGTTTGGAAGTCATCTGTGTTAAATAGAATAACAATAATCACATTGTATTGTTATTGGTTGAATAAAAATCTGTCTTTTCTACCAAACAATGAGTTGCTTGAAGGTAGTGAACCTGCATGCCTTATGCCTGCAGCTTTGGTGCCTAGCAGTGTGTCAGACTATAAAGGATCGTTATGCACTTACTTGTTAAAGTGCACACAAATGTAAATATTGACACAAACCTATCTGAAGTGCATGCTCACTACTATATCACATATGTACCTTTTCCAATTAACCTTGCAAATGAAACGCTTTGCAGTTGAAGGGGAATAGAATGTTTACAGAGGTTTTTCCAGTGTTTATTTTTACATTGAACATCAACTAGGCCCCAAGGCTAAGGCTATTGACCTGTATCATGCATACAGATATGGCAAAGCAACTGGTCACTTGGTCAGCAAGCTGAAAGGCTAGAAACATCTTGTCCTCAATGGGACACTGCCATCTGGTGCATGCCCCAGGTTAGACAACCAAGAGAAGGATATAGCCAGGGTCAGGAAAGGTTGGGAGGCGGAGCTAGCTCTTGAGCGCAGGCATTCTTCTGTGGCCCCAGTGGTGATCTGCAGAGAATGATTGTCTACTTGATTGGCATCTTGGAGCTGAAAGGGTATATTAGTTCTTCATAGATATGATGGAGACAATGCAATTTAGGAAGGGAAAAAAATCCTTAGTGCCTGGTACGAGTTGAATATTTCACATTGGTTATCTCATTGAATCTTCAGAGTCACCCAGTAAAATGTTCATATCACAGGTGGGGAAATGGAGGACCAGAGAAGTTAGGTAACATGCCTGAGGTCACACAGGTACTCAGTGGCAGAGATTATAAACCACTGCTTTTTTTTCCCCCTAGGATTTGCTGCCTGTATGACTTTTCTTGTTTTTATACATAGCCTCTTAAGAAGAAAGACTGTCTTCTCCTTGTCCAACTGTGGTTTTAAGTAAGGCTAAACAGTTATTATGATCAGTAGTTTACTGTAATAGAGAGGTCTACCCAGAGTTTCTGATTTTCAATAGTTTGCAGTCTAGGTGGAGAAAGAATCACATGTTAAAGTGAGTTAACACTTTAAAACTAGTGCAACATCAAGGCCAAAAATGTTATTATACAAATAATACAAAGTGAATGTCTACCATTGATCTGTTAAGAAATCGAGTCATTCTAGTGTCCTGCTGAACCATAATGAACCCTGAGGCAAAGGAAATATCAGTAATATGAACCTTGTCTGGATTTAAAATTCAGATATTTTGTTAATTATGTACTTTTGCATTAATTTAGATTTTAAATATCATCTTAAAATGTTCTTTATCTTGATTACTAAGCTTTTTGGAGCCCCCTTAAATTTTTTGCTTAGAAAGAGGGTCTCACTAGTCCTGGTCCTGAGAAATTCACCATTGAAAGGATATCACCCATCTAGAAAAATATCAGTTGGACACAATGACTGTCAAAGTGATTTTGGCTTGCTTACTATTAACATAATGTATCCTATTTTCTCATGTGACAGAATACTTACATTGTTAAACAGATCGATTAATGATAAGACATTGATAAAAAGTAATATGGTAATTATTATAAACTCTATACACATTGGGTTTATAAATGTGTCCTATGTGAATAACAGCTGCTTTAGGTATATTCAAGGTTAATCAGAAAATTAGACTAGCTATTAGATATAACATCTCAATTTCAAAGCACGATACATATGTGTTAGGGCTGTTAATCACAGAATTATGAATACTTGTCATGATGCGACCTCAAGACTCTTTGTGTGTGTGTACATAGTGTTAGTGCAGAATTTGCTTTTATGTTTGATTTTCAAATTATACAATAAATATCACAAGGGAAATGTTTTCTACCAACATGCTGCAAATTTAGAACAATGAAATCATTAGCCTGTAAGTTTTTACTAACAACAGTTTGATAGTGATGGAAAAGTTCCCTTATGTAGGACAAAGTCCTCCCTTATGAGAAATATGTGAGGTCCCTTTCATGCAACAGTAAGTCAAGAACATCCTTAAGTCATGACTCATCTCAAATAGGACCATACAGAATCTCAGAAACATATTTAAAATGTTGCAAAACAATAAAATATCCCCAGAAAAATTCCCTATTGATGTTTTGGGATTTTGCCCAGAGGGTACAAATCATAAAATGGAAGAGACACCGTCAAGCTTTTGTTTATTAAGTTAAGATTTCATCCTACTCAGCTCAAGTTATATTAATTGTATTTCAACCCATAGCAAGCACAAAGTAAGAAGGTTGTGTCACGGCAAGTAATTCACTCCCAGTCCCTAATGCAATGTCTTAATCTGATCGTTCTTCTGAGAAGATTTAGTTGAAACTTCCACCCCACACCTCCTGGTAAGAATATCATTTAATGTTCCACTAGCAAAGCAGAGCATTTGGAAGATTTAATGAAGAAAACTCTCAGAAGAACTCAAAGAAGACTTGAGGCAAGGCCCTGTTTTTATATTAATCTTGAGCTAAGTCTGAGTCTGGGTAAAGTTGTACAAATTCCTTTGTAATTTATCTGACAGGATAAGATTTCAGTCAGACAATGTACTTACAACCGTAAACCAGCTTCTCCCCAGCCATAAAGCATGCTAATTGGAAAGTTGTGTGCAGAATTCCTGCCAAAAAGCAGGGAATCTTCTCAAATGTTAATGATGCCCTCCTGCCAAACTTTTGAATGTTGTCTTGAATCTGGTAGCTTACAATTTTATGTCACTTCATCATGTCTTTGATCTTGCTTTTGGTGCACCCTGAAAAAGTGTCACTGGGCTATGGTGGGCTATAAGATATAATGTACACATTTGTACATATGAAGGGTGCTGGTGTCTACTCAAGTGGACCCAACCCATAATAGTAACACGTGTGGCAAGATGGAGACAGATACTGATGAATGCGTTTAGGAGTAAAACACAGCTCAACGAGAAATTTAAATATTTCTAAACTCAATGAATGTGGCTGCCTTTGGTAGAAAATGTAGAAGAAAATGGGAATGATGGTCTTGGGTAATCATGTAAAGATTATAACAGCAGATTGTAAAGTAGAAGAAGAAAGACGTCTCCTAAGTTTGTTAAGAATGTTTTTCAAGGGAAGAACACCATTGGCTGTAAGATACAGCTGACTTTGATCACATAAGCAATCTATTGGGATGCTGAAGTGCTCCTTAGTTTTAAGCAGCTTGAGAGAATTAATATTGCTTCTCCAGACACCTAATTTAGTCTACAGAAGTAGTTTCCACCTCCAGTCTTGACCAGAAGTTAATTTGGAGACTGGTAGGCATGTAGCCTTGGCAACTGAGAACATCAGAAACAAGAAAAGAGGCTGCAACTTTCCCCTCTACCCAGCAAGGGGTCAGAATCTTGGCACATCAATTTGGGAAGATTGCCACCCTTTGGTGTTAGACAACCAATTTAAGTGCCTTGTCAGAACTAACTGTTACTTTTCAGCTTAGAGCCTCTTTAGCCAGCCAAAGTGGTCAGACAGACACTTGATGAGTATAGGTTGCTATGCCAAAGGAATTTTTGAACTTTGTTCTCAGACACTTGTGAGAGTGATCACAAGCTCGGTTCACAGAATAAATAGTTGTAAAGAGGGTTTCTGTAGATGAGAACTTTAAGTTCATGTGAAGGCATTCTGGAGAAGAAATTTCCACTTGGAATAATGGTATAAGAAAAGGTATAATAAATTCTCACCTTTATATAGCATTTTATAGTTTAATACAATGGTGAAGAGCACAGGCATTGGAGTTAGAATGAATTAGGTTCTTGAGTCATGTTAACACCTATGAAAATCAATTGCTAAAATTCAGTTTTCATAATTTCTCAAGGGATCCATCACTTACTAGCTGTGTGGCTATGGGGCAAATATTCTAATCTCTCCAGTGATCTTGGAGGATAATAATAATGCCTATGAAATAAGGTTAGTTCCATGATTAAAAAATGTGCTATGTGCAATATGACATGTGTAAATCTAATTTTTTATTATTGCTCCTTGCAAGGAAATAATCAATGACAGATTATAACTTTATTTTATATATTATGAAGACTTTCACATCAACTCTTTTCAGTCAGGGATGGAGTATTTTATGAGGATGGTTTAGGCAAGCTTGTTAAGTTAGCTGGGCTATTTACGCTATCCTGAGATTTAAAAAACAAACAGCAGAAAACCAAAACCATGTAAACAAAAATCAAAAACAAACAATAAAACACACAAACATGTAAATGATTCATAACGTCTATTTGTAAGAAACACTTTATGTCCCAGCTATCAAAGCATAGATAATATATTAGTTATCTGACCAAGGTGTGAAACAAGCTTGGGAGTAAAGTTTTCCTTATACTTGTAATATAGTGTTGTAGTGAAGTGCAGAATGATAGTGTCGCGTAAATCTAATTTGCACCTAGGTTTGACTATTCACTGGCTGTGTGACCTTGGGGAAAAATTTAACTTTTCTAATCCCCATCTAAAAAACGAGAACATGTGTTTCTCTCTTCACAAGGTTGAGAAAAGTTTGTGAGACAATGCTTATTAAGTGCTTAAAATTGAGCCTGCCATATAGTAAAAGTACAATAAGTATTAACTGCCATTATTATATTCAGAAGAATAAAAGAGGTGAGGAAGCAAATCAAATCATTATTTAGTACTAACTTTCTGTAGGACAATCTGTAAGGATCTTTCTTTTTTTATTTTTTAATATATATGCTGTCTAAGTGAGCACTTCTGCCAGTACCTTTATGTGTATTGTCCTTTTTATCCTCTCACCTTCTCTGCAAAATGGGCAGTGATCTTATCTTTACTAAATGAGCAATCTGAAGCTCAGGTAAGTTGTGGAATAGAAAAGGTAAGACATCAATTTATCATGTGTTGCTTTTAAAAAACATAGTGAGTGTCTACTGTTTTCCAGGCACTATTCTAAGTACTGTGGAAACCCCCATTCTCTGTCTTCATAGAGAGGACTCTGTAGTGAGTGAATAGGGAGCTGAATTTGGATCAGTATTGAGGAACTCAAGGAGGTGGGACACAGGTCTTGGGAACCTGGTAGACCACTGTGAAGATCTTGTCTTTGACCATTAGAAGAATGGGATCTGCGGGGTCCTTGTACTTGCTTTAATGATCTGTTAGTCTTTTCTACATCTTTTTTTTAAAGTATCATTTTATTGGCTTAATATTAAAATCCTGTCTCAAGACCCATAACCCAGAATCCTAAAGAGGGCCACAGCAGGCAGCCAAGTATAAGAAAGGAGCCCTGGTGTGTGTTCCTGGGTAGGCAACAGTGCTGCACTGGGTAGGCTTCCACCCTGACAGTTGTCTCAAGACACTTCACAGTCTCCTCTGCCACCTAGATCTCCAGTGATGTAGGCAGTGGCCAGGATCACCCAGAGGTAATGTAGAGGTGGAATAAACTTCACCTTGATTCTCTGACTAACATGATTTCCCTTTTCACAAGTATCGTGTATTGACTGTCAACATTGGTTCTGCAAACTTAGACCCCTCTTTGCCTGGTGCACTATGGTGTGACTGCCTTCATCAAACCCAGGATTAGCATCTCCTGTGAACATTCAACCTCCAGAGTGAAAAATTAATAAAGCATGTTCAACAAAGAAACAGAATGCTTGGATAAATGAGTGATTGAATAAATGCATTTTCTTTATTATGAATCAAAACTTACCTGCCCTGTGCAATTTCCTTTAGTGGACTGACTATTCAGATGCACCAATTTACTCAACAATGTCTATAAGAAACAGTGTCCCAAAGACACAACTCTTAATATACTGCCTTTATATATGATACATATTCTTAGAGACATTCTGAAACAAAATGCTAAAACCCACAAGGATGACGATATTCAGGGTGGAAATTATAAGCATCATGGAAGGCTGATCAAATAAATGGATTTTTCTGAAATAAGACATAAATATATCTTTAAGTCAGTTTTGAAATTTGACCATAAAATTCCTCTTAATAGGTGCTTTCAAAATGTTCTTTTACTAAGACAAGAATATCTCCCATAGTCCCTAAGTCTCTAAAGTGGGACTATCTTGAATATGAAATTGATATCTTGTCATTTGGTCCATCTTAGTTTCCAATTCAGAGCATTCCAGAGTAATAGTATAAAAAATTAACAGGGCCAGGCACAGTGAGTGGCTCATGCCTGTAATCCCAGCTACTTGGGAGGTTGAGGTGGGCAGATCACGAGATCAGGAGTTTGAGACTAGCCTGGCCAATATAGTGAAATCCCATGTCTAATAAAAATACAAAAAAAAAAAAATAGCTGGGCATGATGCTGTGTGTCTGTAATCCCAGCTGCTTGTGAGGCTGAGGCAGGAGAATCACTTGAACCCACGAGGTAGAGGTTGCAGTGAGCCGAGATCACACTACTGCACTCTAATCCCTGTGACAGTGGGATACTCCATCTCAAAAAACAAAACAAAACAAAAATTAATGGAAAGGACAAGTTGGCACACAAAGTGAGGGTTTTGGGGTTACATACAGACACATCCATGTACTTGAGACTTCCTCTCCAATAGGGAAGAAAAGGCTACTTGAAGGATTGTCTGCTTATCTGTGGCAAGGTAGTGCTGTTCACTGGGCTTATAAATTAAACAGAAGTGCAGTAACAGTGACCAAATTACGTGTGTATATTACACACACACACACACACACATATACACCATGTGCACACTGCAGACTGTGTTCACAGCCATGAAAATAATTAATTCATCAGTGTGAGTAAATGACTTTCACTACACCCTCTCGGTGCCTCGTTTCCTCAAGCATCTGAACATCCCTTCCCTTTTTGAAAACATCTCGCATTAATCCAACACTTCTCATTATGCATGGTGAATGTTCCTTTCAATGTAGGAAAACTAAAGCTACTATCGTCTGTGCGTGCCTATGGGTAGACTTCCTTGCTGAAGAGGTTTTCCCTGCTGCATATAGAAGGTGTTTAAATTGTGTCCAGTTGACAAGAGACGATGATCATGCACTGTATATAAAAGCATAAGTAACTCGATGTGGGTCTCTGGATATACTAACGGAACTCCTCCATCTTCTAGACTTGACATTTCCATGAACTGAGGGACAATGTAACTGCCTTCTCCAACATAAGCATTGAGTCCTACATTTGCTGTGACTGAAGAAAATAAGTATAATTCATAAAATTGTCATGGGATCCTTGGGGTGTCGCTTTGCCAGCCTGAAACTTCTGTGGCCAGTGGCACCTTCTGCCTGAGTACTGCTTGTGCCCACTGGGCTCATTCCACGCACATGGCCCGGCAGGCTGTGCTTAGCTCATATTACTAGCCCTGATCCCCCATCTGCCAAGGCAAGCCAGGGGTGGAGCAGCAAGGGGTGTGTGGGCAAGCAAGCACAGAATCTGGCCACTGTGCACAGCCAGGCATGCCAGCTGTTCCAGCAGGGTGGGGAGCTACAGGCATCAGCACAGGAGCTGCTCTGTGCAAGGCTACTGCTGAACCAGATGTAGCACACATGGCTTCTGCTGCAGGCACCTGCGTCTGGACAAGGAGAATGTGATGATGCCCAGAAAATCGGAGATGCCAGGAACCACGGAGCCCCAAAGAGGGTGTCACAGCCCTGGCTCAGAGGGCCCCTAGTTCTTGGTTCCCTGAAGGGTCACAGCTCTTCTAGTTCTTCTCTTCTCTTTACCCACAACATGGCAAGCAGGGGTACATGTTTCAGCCTTTTTCCTATCACAATTATTTCAGTCCCACACTCAGCAGGTCCCAAGTTTTTGTCCTTCATCCAGGAATAATTAGCTATGTGGACAACTGGAGGGTGAGTAAAGTGGAGAGGAGCTTCATTAGGTGACAGAACAGCTCTCAGGAGACCTGCAGTGGGTAGCTGTTTCCTGCAGGCAGGTCTTCCCCACAAGCCTCCAGCTCTCAGCGGAGAGAAGACTGGATGTGGGTAGCTCCGTCCTGCAACTGGCAGTCCTGATGTCTGTTGGAGTCTGGCTGAGTCCAGGGGGTTTTATGGGCTCAGAAGAGAAGAAGTGTGTGCTGACTGGCCCATGGGCAGTCATAGGTGGGCCCAGAAAAAGCACCGTAAGTTCTTATTTTGGTCTGAGGACTCCATTTGTAATTGACAGCCTGGTCCCCATGCTTCAGGCCTTCCCTTACTTGAAGGTTGGGCTTCATCAGGCACCTGCCCCTTTCCACCTAGGGGCCTGTCTGCCTCCTGCCACCACCTACCTGTCTTCCACAGCGCCCAGGCTCTTTGTGCCAAGGGGCACCTGCAGGTCTGTGTTGAACTGCCCTCAGTGTTCCCTTAGCCTCCTTCCCATACTCCTCAGTCCAAAGTCCAGAGGAAGTGGAGATGGCAAGGAGCTGGTGTGTCAGCGCCACCTGGCCAGGTGGCAATAACTCCCAGTTTTGGCCTCATCTTTGCTCCAAAATTCAGTCAGGTGCTGAGAGCAGTGAGAAGCTGGACAGTGGGAGAGGGCACTTCTGAGCCTGTTGGGGCAGTGGGGGAAGTGCTTCCTGGGGCCCCGAGAGCACAGGGATGCCCCTGTTTGCAGCTGTAGCTGGCTGGCTGCAGCTGCACCCAGGGAGGGTACTTTTTCCAGGCCCACCCATGGCTGCCCATGGACCAATCAGCATGCACTTCCTGCCTCATAGGTCATAAAAACCCCCCAACTCAGCCAGACTCGAACAGACTTGAGACTACCAGCTTCAACTCGGAAGGGGGCAGGACCCCTACCTATTCCCAGCTCCTGTTAGCACAGGGCCCCAGCTCTACCTCTTCCAATATAGCCAATGTCTTCGCAGTGGCCACTCTAGATGGGCAACCTCTGCCATCAAAATTTTCTCTTGGTGGGAATGTAAACTAGTTCAACCATTGCGGAAGACAGTGTGGCGAATCCTCAAGGACCTAGAAATAGAAATTCCATTTGACCCAGCAATCCCATTACTGGGTATATATCCAAAAGATTATAAATCGTTCTACTATAAGGACACATGCACACGAATGTTCATTTCAGCACCGTTTACAATAGCAAAGACCTGGAACCAACCCAAATGCCCATCGATGATAGACTGGACAGGGAAAATGTGTCACATATACCCCATGGAATATTATGCAGCCATCAAAAATGATGAGTTCGTGTCCTTTGTCGGGACATGGATGAATCTGGAAACCATCATTCTCAGCAAACTGACACAAGAACAGAAAATCAAACACCGCATGTTCTCACTCATTGGCAGGTATTGAACAGTGAGAACGCATGGACACAGGGAGGGGAGCACTACACACTGGGGTCTTTTGGGGGAAAATAGGGGAGGGACAGTGGGGATGGGGAGTTGGGGAGAGATAGCATGGGGAGAAACGCCAGATATAGGTGAAGGGGAGGAAGGCAACAAATTACACTGCCACGTGTGTACCTATGCAACAATATTGCATGTTCTTCACATGTACCCCAAAACCTAAAATGCAATAAAATTTTTTTTTAAAAAAGGACACTGAGCAATTCTCAATAGCATAACAGAGAGTGAATGTGATTTCCACAACCTCTCTGTAGATAGAAACTTAAAGTTCTTATGAAGGGATTATTTCATAGGGTATACATATAAATATGCAACAGATGTGGACTACTTCTGCCTATATATAGATATATAGATATTTACACCTATAGATAGTTTAGATAGATGTGAATATAGACACATACATATACACATATATATTCCTCATTTTAAAGTTAAATCTTAGACATTTAAAACAGTTTGTACGCAATGTAAAATGTGTCTTTCCAAGGACCTTTGAAGTATTGCCAATGATCTGGGCATTAGCAGAAATTCTGATGTGCATCTTGAGTAGGCCCATTACCCCAGCTGAGCCTCAGTTTTTAAATCAGAAAAAAAAAATCAGAATAACTACTTTCACCCTGTTTTCCAAATCAGATTATGGGATAAAACCAATAATGTTAACATACTTGGAAACATGAAGCACATTTCAGATCCTAGACAGGGGTTGGAGGATTAGAAATTTAAGAAGGTAAATGTCTATAGCATATTTGCATAAGCTTCAATTTAGTAGTACCTTTAAAAGGAAATGTGTTCATCTCTACTCATAATTCTTAAAATTACTTTAAATTCCGCAGCTTGGTTTTTGGTGCATTATACATGAGGTAGGACTAGTTTCACAGCTGGACTCTATAGCATGGGAGTACTTAGAATATTTTTGTGGATAATGTAGTCCTCTTGAAAGTTTTTTTTCAAATTTTTCAGAAAAAAGAATGTTCAAAGTATGATTTTCTATTCCCAACAAGTCCTAAGATGGTTTAGGACATATTTCAAGAGTGTCAAATTTCCTATATTCTTTTTCACATTCACAATGAAACCTTCACAGATTAAAACTCTAGTTCACACTGAAGCTAAATTGAGAAATCCAGAGTCCAATCTTAAGGAATGATGAAAGAAGACTATCTTGTTCCTCCTTCAGAAGAAGGTGCTGAAACATTTAGAAAAGTTGGAAATATTTGTGTAAGTAGACCCTGCTTCCTCAAGAACAGCATAGATTCACAACTCAGTGATAGTGAGGAGGTTAGCTCCAGGGTAATAACTCTGCCACATTTCATGGGAAAAAGACTTTGCCTCCCATGCAGTTCTCTGAAAGATCTGTTGGTGGGTGATATCATTTCTAGTTTTTAAATAAGGAAATCAAGGCTTCAACAATTATGTGATTACCATGCTTTATATTAATATTAATCTATATCCTTGCTCCAGAAATAATTTAAGATAAAAAACATGCATCTCCATGTCCCCATCACTTTACAACTGAAATATAAGCGCTTCTTGCTAGTCATTGCTTCTGCCTTTGTTTTCCCCCACCCCCACCCCCTCTCAGGCAGGGTCAGCAAACTCTTTCTTAAACTGCCAGAGAGTAAATTATTTCAGGTTTGCAGGAAATACCACCTCTGTTGTAACTGCTCAGTTCTGACACTGTTGCATGAAAGCAGCTGTAGATAATACATTAGCAAATGGACATGTCTATTATTAAGCAAAATTTCTCTTACAAAAACAGTCAGCAAGCCAGATTTGGACTGTAGTTTACTGACTCTTGATTTAAAGAATCTTGTAAATGTCATGAATTCTTCTCTTTCATTCAAAGTTCACTTCAAATTTGCTCTGAGCAAACTTAATCAATAATCAGCCCAATATGCCAGGAAACCCCACAGCCTCACACATTTATAAACATGTTGTGTGATGGTGTGTGTGTATTATGTGTCTTGTAATGGGCTTTACAAAATATTTTAGAATTTAATCTCTTTCTCTTTTTAGGTTGTATCCTCTTGAAAGGCAAAGGGCCTGTCCTCTCATTCCTATTGGGATTGCTCATATAATCAATCCATTGTGCTGATGAATGTTTGATAAATGTGTTTGAATACTGAAAGTGTATAAAGGAGTACAAATTTGTTGTAAATTTAAATAACTGAATATAAAACGTGTGAAAAAAGAATAACAGAATTTCATCATTAGAAAATCAAACACTGCATGTTCTCACTCATAGGCAGGTGTTGAACAATGAAAACACATGGACACAGGGAGGGGAGCCTCACTTAACTGCAGTCTGTTGGGGAGGAATAGGGGAGGGACAGTGGGCGGTAGGGAGTTAGGGAGGGATAACGTGGGGAGAAATGCCAGCTATAGGTGATGGGGGGATGGAAACAGCAAACCACATTGCCATGTATGTATCTATGTAACACTCCTACATGTTCTGCACATGTACCCCAGAACCTAAAGTGCAATAAAAAATATTAAAAAAAAAAGAAATAGGACAATAATGAAAATCCATGTGTGACCATTGACATTTCCTTAAAATCCCTAGATTTGGGCAGGAGGTTCACAAATGTTTTATTTTGGAGAGGACGGTTTTTTTCCCAATAATAATAGTCACTGTGCCTGTACAGTGCCTCTTTCAAGGAACACCATTCACACTGCATTCTATGTAAAACCCTGATAAGTAGACAACTGCTGATCAATTTGCCGTTCTGTCCTAGGTTGTTTCTTAGTAGGGGGGTTGTTTTTTGCCTTCATTAAATACTCATACAATATACTATGCTGAATCCTATAAATAAAAAATGTACTTGTTCCATTTTACCACTAGTTCCTACTGTCTGTCAATTTGATTCAACTTCAATTTAAATAACTTTATTGTCATGACAAGGTACACATGAACTCAAGAGTTGCCAAAGCCAATAAGTCAACACTTGGCTCTGGAGATAGTCTCTGTGTTGTCTTTCTCATTATTTTAAATGAAGGATAGACAAACTGTCACATGGTAGGAAAAGCTATTTTTCCCTTGTATAAAAATAACTGAACAAGATGGATGCTCTCTTTCAGGCCAGCATAGAGAAATTTCCTCATTTATTAGGTTTGCTTTCATGGGCCAATTAGCAAAGGATTTTGTTGCCAATGCCATCTATATGAGATAGAAGTAGAAATAATAGCCTTTCTTTATACTTAAAAGTTATGAATATTCTCATCGTTGAATATTTGTCATTCTATAGTCCAGAGGTTGGCAAATTGTTTTTTTAAAGGACCAGGTAACAAGTATAGTAGACTTGCAGTTCATAACAGTTTGTATCCCAACTAGTCAACTCTGCCTTTTGACTGATAAGCACCCATGGATGATACTTAATAGACAGAGTCATGTTCCAAAATATATTTACTTACAAAAAATGCAGATGACCTGGAAACTGTAGTTTGTGAATGCTGAATGTAAACCTTTGTTCCATATGTTGGTCTAGGCACTTTACATGTATTTGTTTTTACTGTCTGAATTACGTTGTGGACTCCCATAGGACTTGACATCCAATTTGGTAACACGGATGGCATTTGCACTTACTTGGTTAATGTCTGGATGATTAGTGCCTGTTACATTAGTGGCTACCACAGTCTTTGGTACAAAGTAAGTGCACTGTAAGTATTTGTTACAAAATGAGTTACCTGTTATGTGCTAGTGTATAACCTGTGATACAGGGTATATCACTCAAGATTAAAAGGGTGCCCTAAGATGTCAGGAATGTGTAATGGGTCTGTTTTTACTTTTCTCTCTCAGAAACAAAACATCTTTAGAATAAATAGAATTGTATGATTTTCCTAGGCTCTTTGTTTTGCACTCCCTTAAGAATTTAGGCATGAGTTATAAAAAATAAGTACATAGTTGCAGCTGATCTAAAGATAAATTTCAAAGGACCTATAGCTCAATACCAGTGGTCTATACAATAGTTTATTTTATAGTCATACCAAAAGCTCAATTCTAATATTTATTTGAAAGCTGAGCCACTGACAAATCTTATTAGGTCAATTTTCAAAACAAACATCTTACTACTTCCAATGCCCTCATCTTGATCTACGGGCCTTGGTCTATTCCCCCATCTTTTCTCACTTGAATTATAGTATCTTAAAATGGCCTCACTGCTTCTGCTTTGCCGTCTTCCCTGGTCTTGAGCCTTTAAAATATCAGTTTAGTTTTGTTACTTTTTCTTCAAAACACATAGTGCCTTCCTGTCTCATTCATAATAATAGTCTTTTAATGATGGGAAAGGCTCTACATGATACGATGTTCTCCTCCATTAGCTCTCTAACTTTATTCTCTACTTTTCTCCCCTTTCTCACTCTACTCCAGCCACATTCATCTTAGTGTTCTGCAAGAATACTGGGCGTACTCCCTGCCTCAAACATGTTACTTAAAATGTTATATTTTTGTAAAGCATTGTCCAAGCAGCCTATATACAATTGCAATCACTCCATTCCAGACTATTTCCCCTTTGTTGCTTTGATATTTTCCATCACATGCATATTCATGATATACTAAATAAGCACTAGAATGTAAGGCTTATGAAGATAGAGATGTTATTCATTCTTATATCCTTAGTCCCTGGAACATTTCTTTATACATAGCAGGCTTTAATCATGCGTAAGGAATTGAATGAATTAATATACGTTAGTCATTATCACTGTTCACCAAATATTTATTTCTCTCTCCTTCCACGCACATAGTAAGAGTTGAGCATGGTCATATGACTTGTTTTAACCCAGGGAATGTGAGCAGAAGTGCACATGTCACTTCCTGGCAGAAGCCCTAACATTCAGTGTGTAGTTTATGAAATTCACCAAATTCCACTAGTGGACGTGTATATCAAAGAAAAGCATGTGTTGTCCTTGATCCTTGAATGACTACGGCGAAAACATTTTCTGCTTGTTGGCATGTGGTATGAGCAAGAAATAAGCTTATTTTGTTCTGGCAACATAGCTTGACATAAACCTACATAATGATACAGAATCATTTTTGATATTTTTTATGTATAGATTAGAGTAGGAAAGCCCTATCCTAGTTTCCTATAGATAAATTGGACAAAAAGTGAATTCTGCACATAGAAGCTTGTGAGCATTGCAGATTCTAAAGTAATATCATTTTTGTTGCCCTTAAACACTACCAAAAAGGACGATAGTAATGATGATAATAATGTTAGAGAAAGCTGTGCACAAGTCTCTGTTGTGTCAGAAGGCTTGCTTATAAGTAAAATGAACATGGATGGAGATAATGCAGGGCATATACAATTAGTATTAATATAAATTCAGAAAATAACTACTGTATAGTATGACTAGAATTTTAAAGCTGCCCATCATGTGGCATATTATTCAACAGAGATTTATAAATAATTATTATTCCAATTTTGAAGAAAGAATGTTACATGAGTAATCAGGGTTATACAACTACTAAATATCATAAACTACACTTATTCATGAGAGATTTTAACAGTATTTTTTGGTTCTCACATTAATTCACACCATGTATATTTATCACATACTTGCTACGTTTAAAGCCCTGGCACATCTATAATTTGAGTATTTGAACCTTTCTCCAGCTCTATAGAAGAATAAATTTCAATAAGAAAGAAAGTAGAGGGGATTGCCTTGTGCAGCATTTCTGCATTCTGAAACTTTAGTTAATGAGAAGCTCTCCAAATTGCTGGGTCTTATCCTGAAACTCCTAATAGAAAGGCTAGCATATTGAAGCTGCTAGATCTAGATTAGTAATTCTTCTTTTTTTTTGAGTCAAAGTCTCACTGTAATGCCCAGGCTGGAGTGCAGTGGTGAGATCTGGGCTCACTGCAGCCTCCACCTCCTGGGTTCAAGCTATTCTCCTGCCTCAGCCTCCCGAGTAGCTGGGATTACAGGTGTGTGCCACCACGCCCAGCTAACTTTTTGTATTTTTAGTAGAGACGGGGTTTCACCATGTTAGCCAGGATGGTCTCGATCTCATGACCTTGTGATCCATCCATCTCAGCCTCCCAAAGTGCTGGATTACAAGCATGAGCCACCGTGCCTGGCCTAGATCAATAATTCTTAATGACAATAATAACCCTGAGGCTTTCATGTCCTGATGTGCCACTCGATATATTAGGTGCAGGATCATTTTTGTGCGAAGTTGGTGTTGTGGACTGAATTTTACCTTCCCAAAACTTTTATGTTGAAATCCTAACCTCTCGTATCTTAGAACGTGACTGTATTTGGAGATAAGATGTTTAAAAAGGTAATTACCAAGAGGTCATTAAAGTGGGCCCTAATCCAATATGACTGGTGTTCTTCTAAGAAGAGGAGATTAGGTCACAGACGCACAGAGAGAAGACAATGTAAAGACACAGGGAGAAGACGACCATCTACAAGCCAAGGAGGGAGGCCTCAGGTGAAATCAACCCTGCTGACACCTTTATCTCAGACTACTAGCTGACAGAATTGGCAGGAAATGAATAGTTGTTGTTTAAACAATACAGTCTGTGGTGCCTTGTTATGGCAGCCCTCAGACACTAGTCCAGTTGAATTCAAGAAAATAATTTCTATTTTAGAATCTAAGATCCACCAGAGTCCACAGAGGCTGGGATATAATCAAACGGTATCAGATGGTACCATAAAAATATTCACTGGGCTCTAAGCACAATCTTGTTACAAACAAGACAGGCACAATGTATCCCTTTTACTTAAAAACGTAATTTTTAAGAATCTCACTCTGCAGTAGGTGAATCTCTCCATCCCAGTCTGTTGTGGTGGAATAAGTTAATTTCACCCCAGTGAGGACTTCTGTATCCTTCTCTAAGATTATATCCGGTTCTCAGAGACTTAAAAGATATCTGATGAGGAGAAACTTTATGTAGTATCACACATTTGGGAAGATCATTTCTAAATGTGCTTATTTTCATCTGTCATGCAGACTGCTGCTATGCTGTACCTCCCTTTTGGCCTCAGGGTCTTTTGTGTCTGAATATTTTTAGCTAATTTGGGTCCATCTGGCATTCAGGAATCCCTCTGCTATTACTAGGTCATGCTGTTTCTCCAGAACTGTGTCTCTTCAGAAGAGTGAGTCCTTTCACCTCTTCTGACACTCTTGAACCAAAAGATTCCTTCAGTTACTGATTTTGTCCATTGCTACTACATACTGCTACTATATACTTCTTGTTTGAACTGACAGTTCCTGCACAATATCCATTGTCTTCTTATGTTAATTTCAAGGAAAAAAAATTATTTTGTTTAAGGGTAGCAATGTGCCTAATAAAAGACTACTTCTTTGTATCCTTTCAGCCAAATGTGGCAATGTGACTAAATCCTGGCCACTGAGATGCGCACATGTTATGGTGTGGGCTGTTGCAATGAGGTGTGTTCTTTTGCTCTTCTGTTTTATTTCCTTCTTGCTTTTAAATAAGAATGGGATGGCTCACACAGCCATTTTAGAGCCTGAGAAACATGGAGATAACCTTGTTACCTGACGATTACAGAGTTATTGTAACTGAACTTTTTGAGCAAAATATAAACTCATTTGTTTCAAGTCATGCTATTGCCTTGAAACAGGTGGGAGGGAAGCCGGTCTCTTGGGATGAATCTGGAAAGGTTACAGTGTTAGATCAATGTTCAGTTCTTGATTTTCCTGCAGAGAAGCTAAGAGCCAGAGTTTATCTCCTGCTTGTCCTGTCCTGCACCAAGGAGAGGATCTGAGGCAGATGCCTATGCTCTTGGTCAGAGGGCTCACTCTGAGCCTAAGGAGATGACTGCTGACCATGTGCAAGTTTAAAAGTCACCTCCATCAACTCCCAGAGTGAGGTGATTTAGGAGCAGTCCCCTCAGGCGAAGGCTGTAAAAGTTGGGGCACTCAGTTGCATACAGAAACCACTTCCAGGAAGAATCCACAGATCTGGATTCATCTGAACCAAGCCAGGCAAGAAGGTGTGGTGATTGCCCACTCTCCTTTGTTTTTGAACAAGCCCAAGTCTCACGCTCTGCTAGCAGGGGAGACGCCTGCTCTGGAGTTATCACTGAAACAAGCCAGGGAGGAAGGCAAAAGAAATGTCTGTTTTCCCTACCAGGAACAGAGAGGTCTCTGCCTCCTTCTTCTTAATGTGAGATTGCAGCAGCTTATTTCTAGAGTAATCTGGGGAAGAGGGTACAGGGAGTGTGAGCCTCCGTTATTTTGGGGTTTTGTTATAGACAGCTGAATTAAACACTGATCTCTGTTATCTCAGGAGTGAGCTCTTAGGCTAACCACAAAGTAATTTCTACTCTGGGATCTTGTTTGGAAGGGGGCTCAAATCTAGTCTTCTCTCAGATTTGCTCTAAGCATACCTGTATATTCTTACTTGCTCTCTTTAGGGCTTAGCCCTTGAATAATTGAGTAGTTATTGAGGCTCCTCTCAAGGAACTACTAGCATCCAATTCCTTATTCCTTCTCCAAGTTGCCCTCTTCTGTACAGCGAATGTTATTATTTCTATTCAGCGTGGCATGATGCTTAAGAGAACAGGGTCTGAAACCAGATTGTCCAAGGCTGAACACTGAATCTACTTATGCGTGACCTTGGAGAATCTACTCAGGTTCTCTGTGCTTTAGTTTTCCCATTTGTAAAGAACAGTACAAGAACTTACAAGGAAACTGTGAAAAGGGTAGAAGACATTGTAAGTGCCAAACATATTTTTGCTCTCATCACTATTATTGTCATCATTTTCAGTGATGAAATTTCTTACTTCTATATCATCATATGGGCTACCAATTTCATTGTCCTTATTAAATAACTTCCCCCATTTCTTAGAGAAACTAATCATTTGAAACAGATAAGGAAACAACTCCTTATTTCCTGTTGTACTCTATCTGGACACTAATGCACATGGAGTGGCTTCATTGACTGACTATAAGAAAGGCCATAATGTATATTCAAGCAAAGGAAAGAAAAATGTGTAAACTTCAAAATATGATGCATTTCATACTAATATTTTCCTCTAAAACATTTGATTTAGCAAATCTGCAGATATAGCCATCACATGCATCAATAATGTGGTACTGTGAAAAGAGCCTAGGATGTGGTGAGTGATCCAGCTCTTCTGGTTTGTGTAAGACCAACAGGAAGTAAGAATTCTAGTGCTAAAATGGAAAGTCTTGGGAAAACTAGGACTACTTGATCACCCCAGATTTATTTAAGACAGTTTTGGAATCAAAGCCAGCTATCTTCTTCATTTCCTAAAGGGGGAAGTTAGTGAATTCTCTTCTTGATGCTACTGTATCCCAAAGTTAATGTGCTTGACCTTTGGGTCCTCAGTGTATTCATCTGGAAAATAGGAATAATATTACAAGTTACCTCTTGTAAAGCACTTGCAAAGAGAAACAATGCTTATTAACACTCGTTTTTTTCTCCACTCCATATGATACTCAAAGACTAAATTTCTTCAGTAATAAACTCAGGGAATTCAGAGCAGAACTCCCCATCTAGCTGTCGTCAGTCATGTACGACATGAATAAAACTTTTAACGAAAACAAATGGCATACTGCACCTTCAGCAGTGATATGCAGAAACCTACCATAAAAGACCCTATTTTAAAACCAATGAAAAGAAACTACATCACTCTAGTTGAATGAACATAGACATCAGCAACTAAAAATGGAAATAAGTTAGCAGAGGGTCCCTGGAAACCTGTGGAGAAATGACTTAATAATCACGGTGACTGAGACAGAGGTTTCCTTTTTAACCACAGCAAATAAAAAGAAATGTGAAAAATATACTTCCTTGGGCTTTTAGAAATAGCTTACTTAAAACTAACTTATTTATAATAGGTACTTACTATTGAAAAGTGACTAGGGAAAAAGTAATCTGAATTCAGAAGAAGAAGACATTGAACCACATCTTATAGATGTCAGTACATCTACTCTAATAAGCATAGATACTGGGTTATCCATTGTGGTCATGAGATGAAACTTCCGTCTTAATAAACTCTTCTACATACTGAGAGAAAATACTTCTTTTACCTGCCACCAGTTTTCCTAAGAAAGAGAGTTTGTGGTATCATTCGTTCTTGTTTGAAATTTCCAATTATTTCATCTACTATTAAAACCCCAAATGGAAGAAAATTAACTTTGAAGGATATACAGTAGCCTCTCTCCACACTTTGAGATCTTGACTTGCAGATCTTTCTCTGCAAATTGAACTATGCTACTAATATAGAGTGTATTTTAATAGAGACATGCCAAATCATCTTAGAAAAATAAAATGAATCTGTGTTAAGAACCAAGTGTAAACATGTCGATTATATTAGGTAAAAACAAAACAAAACCAACAAAGCTAAAGAAATAATGAGTTCACCAGAAGAATAATTGCACTATAGCAAAGAAAAAGAGTCAGAGGGTTAATCTTTGGTAATGTCTGTTTAAGAGCCAAAAAAACCAGAGCACTTTGTTTGGCCAATGTAAATAGTTTTTTTGTCAAAGCCTTATGCAGTTAAATATTGACCTTCTTATAATGGTGGAATCCAGATTGCAGCAGGAATATTTTCATTATGTTAGGAACTATCATGTTGATTTCATCTATCACTTGCAACTTCTTTTTTAAATGTTTTAGCCTGTTGTGTTAGTCTGCAAGGACTCTTATAACAAAATACCACAGACCAGTGTTTTAAACAACAGAAATTAATTTTCTCACAGTTCTGGAGGCTAGAAGCCCAAGATCAAGATGTTGACGGGGCTGGTTTCTGGTGAGGCCTCTCTTTCTGACTTGCTGTGTCCTCACAGAGAACTTCCTCTGTGTGGCCACACTGCAGGTGTATCTTGCTTTTTCCTGTAAGGATGGCCCATTTAACCTTAATTACTTCCTTAAAGGCCCAATCTTCAAATATAGTCCCACTGAATTTTAGGGGAACACAATTTAGTCCATAACACCCATGGGGTTTGTGTGAGTTGGCCAAAATATACCCAATAAGGTCCATTTGTATCTATAATACCAAATAGCTGAGAGGACTTCTAAGAAATGAATATTACACAAATGGTTCCAAATATGAGTTAATATCTTGGAAGTACCATCCATGGACTATGTTGCACAGAAACAACTGGAAACTTGACTAAAAATTCGAATTTCTGGACCCCATCCAAGATCTGCTGAATCAGAATCTCTGAGATTGAGGGAAGAGATTCATCATTTTCAATTATTTTCACAGACATATTTATGTATTTTAAAATGTGGAAAACTGACTTAGGCAGCTCATCCTAGATTAAGTTACACTTGAGTTTTGAGATATTAATTTTAAAAAGCCTTTCCTAGGACCCAAATTAGAAGCATGCATCAAAGACTGTGGCTTGGGATAGGTCTAGATTTATATAAGAAGACTCCAGAATGCTCCTTCTGAAAAAGCTCCTTATCATAGTATACCATATCCCTCCTAATCTTATAATCTGGCCCTAGTTACCTATGAGGTCTAGAGAGCTTAAAAGGGCACCTTCTTTTCATGTTTTTAAAGGAGAAATCTAAAGCTTATAAAAGCAACACCTAATTATTCATCCTATAAAGATAACATATCCTGATGGTCATTCCTCAAAGCACCAATATCTTCAGAATTCACTCATGAAACCTTGGATAAACATCAGAAACTTATGTAAAAAATGATAGCCTTAGGGACCTAATTGTTTTCATGTAAAAATAAGATAGGTTTAAGTCCACAACAGATTCAATGAGTGCACAGTGCCATGAGACCGAATACAAATATATAACAAAAATATTTTTCTGTTTTCTTTATAAACAAAATTATTGGATCTAAACTTTTTAAGACAAGTGAAAGAAAACAGAAAAAATGTAGGAGTGAAACTTTAAAGGCCATTTCACCAGGAAGGGATCATTCATCATTTGACATTCATGCACTGTATATATGGTTTCAAATGGTGGTTCTAAATTGTTATCTGAGTATCCCTGGAGTTCAAGATCTATGCTGGGGGATCTAAGACATCAAATAATACGAAATGGTATTTGACATTTTCACTCTTATTCTCTGAGAACTGTACGGTGGACTTTTTTCAGAGACATGAATTGTCATAACATCATACACTAATGGTTAATGGATCATAGATTATCTAATGGCTATTGGAATGTATGAGTATATATGCTTGTATTCCAAAGTTTTCAGATTTAATTTCCAATATGTTAAAAATTGATAAATACATCCCCCTTAAACAACAACACCAACAAAAAATAAAGATAACATATCCTGACACCCTACCAACATCTCTGTGTTGTTAAATTACAAGAATATAGAAATGGAGGGTGATTCTTACCATATACATAAGCATGGTGTAGTACCTGGACAAAGTGTTCACCCTTTTTGTATCCTGTGAGAGATGATCATATGTCTTCTAGCAAATTTAAATGGCTATGCAATCACCCAGACTTACCCTAGCTAATCTTTCCCCAGACATTTGTAGAGTATAAATGGAGGCCTACATACCACATATCTAAAGATATAAAAGTTATAAACTCCAAGCCATTAAATAAAATCTGCTTTACCCAGTGACATTATAAAAAAGTTTAATAATTTTAATATAATAATATAAGGAGAAATGGGGATCTAAGATTTTATAAAACAATATAGGAGTAACAGGGGAGACACTGATTGGTAGCATTTGTTGATTTCTGTAGTATCAATATTCTCTCCATGGCTAATTTCAAGCAACTGACATGATTCCAGTGAACATGGGGTTTATGTAATCAGCCCTCCCAAGACTATGATCTGGCTTTGGCACATCGTTGAATTCCTCTTTTTTCCTTAATGGCCTATAAGGCTAGGTTCAAATTTACAGGTCTTGGATTTCTGAAAATTTTACACCATAACTGACCTTCTTCCCCCACTGGCCTTGAGTAACACCCTTCAGCCCCAGGTACAGTCTGTCCCCTCTTTTCCCATCCCAAACTCCATTGTTTACAGCTAAGCATGTTTATGTGCCGACAACCCAGAAACACTGCTAAGCTTTATCCACAGTGACCTTACCCAGCCCACTCTCTTGCAAACAGCTGTCTTGTGTATACCTGCTAAGAAAGGCAAACAGGGAACGCGAAACAAGGACTTGGGACCACTGGACAGAAGATTCTATGATTTGAGGTATCTATGCATTTTTGAGGTGGGGTGAGTGATACCTGGGTCCTGTGTGGTCATGCCCAGTAGGCCCTATGGATGCCTTACTCTGTGGAGGGTAATATAGCCAAAGACAGCCAGAGAAGAGGTCCCTAAAGTTTGGCGCTCAGAGCAGGGCCCCTTTTGCCTGAGTCTGAGACTGAGACTAAGTCTCTAAGAGCAACACACTTTAGTTACTATTCCATTAACCTTCAGGTAGTTAATAGCCTTACTTATTCATAAACCTGAGCATTTGGTCACCAAGTTAGAAGACTTTCTGGTCCAGTTTTCGCATAGGAAGCAATGTCAGGCAAAGTGGAACTCCTTGGCATGGGGCAGAAGAAACTGTAAGAAGAAACTGAGATCCCTGAATGTTTTGAAGGAACCCTGTCTAGCCTTGGGAACAATTTATAACACCCTGTCCAGCTTTGTCCCACCAAACTTTTAGTCTGCACTTGCTTCAGCTGCCCCTGGGTGCCTGTCATTCCTGCACGTTCCACGTTATTTCTCAGGTTCCACGTTATTTCTCAGCACTCTGTCTTTCCTTGGTCTACTGTTCCATCTGAATGTCCCTGTCCCTCTTCTGCCCCTGGTCCACGCCATACCTCTGTCTGGTGTTGTTCATTCATCTTTTCAGATGTCATGTAAAATGCATCCCAGAAGAGCTTCTCAAATATTCATACCAATTCCTTTAACCAAGAGAACATAAACCATAGTTCTAAAGACCTGGGAGACATGCCTACAAAGGGGAAATTAGTATTATAGATATTTTAGATATCCTATTTTATCTTTTTAAAAATCCACATTAAAAATGACATTATCTTCAGTAAAAAGGCAGAGGGAAGAAAGAGAAAGAATGTATTAATGAATTAATGGAAGTCATCTCAGAAAATAATGTGTTATACTCTAAGCAATAACTACCATAGGACTTTTGTAAAGTGTCACAGGTATCTTCATCTTAAAATTTAAATAATCAGAATTTCTTATTCTGTGTTTCTTTATGTCGATAAGAAGTAAAGCATTGAACTGCATAAACATTTGTGGCCAGGAGGCTTTTAGTGTAATTTGACAATGTTCGAGAGAAATTTCAGTTATGGTGTAGGCTGTTGAACAGAAATCTGTCCAAAGATTACAACGTTTGCTGCTCTATTTTATGAAATATTCGTGGGTCTTAAAAGATGTTATATTGAAGAGATGAAAATTTAGTGTTCAATCCCTATCATTAAAAATAATCAGAGTCTTATGTGGGGTGGTGTTGATACTTTTGCTTTTAAAGCGTGATCTTCAGGGCATTAATGTAGGCTGACAAATGAATGATTTAGCAGAGATGTAGACAGTTAGGAAACTTAAATTGACAAAGACTGACACCTACATATTCACAAGTCTGAGCAAATAATTCAAGAGAAGTCCTGAGTGGTAAAGGTATTAGTTTAAGTTCTGAATATCTATTTCTCCCCAGTGACAAAGTATTTATTGTTGATATTTTTAAATGATATACGTTAATAGTTTTGTGCATTTCCTTTCACATTTTTCTGTATACATACCCCATATCTGTATATATTCAAATTTCTTATTTTTAACAGTATACATAATGCTATTTAACCTACTTTTTTACCTAACAATATGCCATTGACATATTTTCTTGTCAATAAATATAAACTCATACCATCTCTAATGACATTATAATATTTTACTTATAACTTATCTATATAGCTTCCCACTGATGAATATCTCAAAATTCCTCATTTGATTTCTTAGGGTTTTTTTTTTTACCTTAAAAGTGATGAATATTTTTGTACATACATACATCCTTCTGTACTTGCCCAATTTAGATAAATTTTAAAATTTGAACCCTTATGTATCACAGGTAAAATTTGACTTAACATTTAAGATTTTAAGAATTGTTTTAGATAATGTAAAATTCTTAGAATATCTCCTGCATATGGCTACTTATCACCAACTCCACCATTTCTGGCCTAGGCCAAGCCTCCGTTATCTCTTTTGGATCCTTGAAATGGATGCTTTAACCTCCATTTGCCCCCATGAAGTCAATTCTCAACATGGAAGCAAGAGTGATCTTTTTAAATTCTGAGCTAGAGCATGTAACTTCTCCTGGCAAAATTCTCTAATGGCCTCTTTTTTCCACTCAATGTAACCCCATCTAGTTACTCAGATTTACAAAGTCCTGAAAAATCCAGCCCTTTTCTAAATTCTTGAGTTCCTCTTACTCTATTCTCTCCTTTCTGAATGTTTGTGCACACTGGAGTTTGTTCATTTTTTTTCAGGGAGCCAAAGCTTATGCTTCCTATTAGTCTTCGACTTGTTCTTTTTTCAGCCTTGAATGCCTTTATCCTTCCTTTAAAGATGGCTCAGTCCACTTAGCAATTTAGATCTCAGTATTAACTTTCTAGAGGTGGCTTCTTTGACCATTCATAAAATAGAGATTTGTTCATTTTCTAACATGTCATGTATTCTGTGTCTCAGCTGAACACATCACTGTGTAAAGTTTTGCTTGTTCATTTATTTGTTTAAGGCTCACTCTGCCCCACTAGACTACCACTTCCACAAGAATGAGGACATTGCCTGCCATACCTTGCAGTGTCTGAGAGGTAGCAGAGGCTCAGTACTTTTTAACTGAATTCATGTTGCTTCTGGAGTGTTTCCTCTTAGAATTAAAAAACTCATTGAGGTAAAGGAGTAAAGGTTGGAATGTAAGTGTTCAATAAAAACAAATCAGACTTATATTGGAATAATATGGTCTTAACGAAAACATTTTCCAGAAAAAAAAATACTGTAAGAAGCTAAGGATCTATTAATTATTTTACTTTGTGACTGTGAGATTTTACAATTAAAGCTAGTGTTTTTATTAACTCTTCTTCAAATTACAGGCCATTAAGGAACATGACTGAGTAGCTGTGGTCCAAATGGCTAGCACCCCAATCAATGGCAACATCACCTTGTTTTGTTTTTTTTTTTTGGACACAGAGTCTTGCTCTGTTGCCTAGGTTGGAGTGTAATGGTGCGATCTCAACTCACTGCAACCTCTGCCTCCCACGTTCAAGCAATACTCCTGTCTCAGCCTCCCAAGTAGTTGGGACTACAGACATCCACCACCACGCCCAGCTAACTTTTGTATTTTTAGTAGAAATGGGGTTTCACCATATTGGCCAGGCTGGTCTCAAACTCCTGACCTGGTGATCCTCCAGCCTCAGCCTCCCAAAGTGCTGGAATTACAGGCATGAGCCACCGTGCCTGGCCAAGATCACCTGTTTTATGGTGGTTTCACACAGATCTTGTGCAACTTCGAATTTAAAATACTGCATGTCTGAATTATTCCATTAGATTCAAGGGCATTGGGCAACTTTATATGCTCCCATCATATTCTTGGTTCAGAGAAAGACCTTGGAGGCCTGCCTCAGAAATATCAAGGTTCTGTTCCTTAAGAAGATTAAGAAGACTGTTAAGAACATTTTTCTAATCTATATTTATATTTTTCTTTTCTAAAATATTCTGTGCTCTTTCAAGGCCTAGAGGTCTTCATATTTCTGGAATCAGAAAAATAAAAGTTAATTGATGTAAGTACATGGCAATTCGTTATTCCTTGTCATTCACATTCTAATTCTAACCAGGCATGTTGTTTTCTATACTGTGTGTTAATATCAATTGTTACACTATTATACTATCAATAAAATAATCTAAGAACTTCTCTGCAGTTGGACCTAGAGAGCTCGATTACTAGTGTGTGACTAACCTCCCTCTTTTTAGCCCCCACATTGATTATCTAAATGACACAAAGAAATCAGTCTGGTGTGGTTTATCTATAGGCAGTTCCTCTTTGGTTTATCAAAGGCCCTGAGCTTGGGCACAGCTCCAACCCTGGAAGTAGCTCATCTTAGTATCTATTAGGCTATGAGATGTGCATCCTTTTCTCATTTCCCCGCTTGAAGACATCCATTTATGCTTATTTCCATCTTTCAATTGATGAATTGATACAGGAGCTTAAATACATCATTTGTTTTTCCATCCATTCCCATTGTAGCAGTTGTGGATTCACTTCTGGTGCCAGATTGAACCCAGTGTGATTTTAAAGTCTAATAAAGCACGGAAAATCTCTTCTCCCATTTGGAATTTTTAAAAACATGTTTCTTAATATGCAGCAGTCGGGGGAGAGATGACGTCTGTGGCTCATTTTCAAGGGAGGAATCCAATTTGGATGTTATGGATGTTGCTGTCACTGGTCCGACATTGCTTTATTCTTTCAGGACGCAGAGTCAGGGTTTACTGCTGTTGCTGCTAATGTAGATCTCTCTGGCTGCTTGAGTTGAGAGGATTTTTGTTTTTTATGTATTGGAGTAATTAGCCCTCCTGACCATATCTCAGGAAGTGTCTGGATTGGAGGATTAGGATAAACATCTTCAGTCAGGCTTTCTGAGTGTGATCAATGTGAGCGTTAGCATCTCATTTGATGTGTTTTTATCAAGGCTGTGGGGTTTCATAGCTCTCCCTTTGAAGGGGCACTCTTTCATTTCTGGAATCATCAGGGCTAGGCTTAAATGATTGGGACAAAGTTAAAGATAGTTTTTCTTCAATTTATATGTCCAAGGCCAAGCTTCATCTTGACTTCTGTCTGGGGCCATCTCTAAATACAGGTGGGTGTGAACTCTGTTTTCTTTTTATTTCCATAGAATTGAAATCCTTAAGCACACTAAAACACACTGTTTACCCAATACAAATTGTGTGCATATGTTTTTTAATAGACTTCATTTTTTAGTGGTTTTAGATTCACAGCAAACTTGAACAAATGGTGTAGAGATTTCCCATATATCCCCTGCCCCACACATGCATAGCTTCCCACATCATCAACATCCGCCATCAGAATGATGCCTTTATTTCAACTGATGAACCTCCGTCAACCCATTATAACCACCCCAAATCCACAATTTACATCAGATTTCACTCTTGGTATGTACATTCTATAGGTTTGCATAAAAGTATAATGACATGTATCCACCATAATAGTATCATATACTTTCACTGTTCTACCAATTCTCTGTGTTCTGCTATTTATCCCTTCCTTTCCTTAATCTGGCAATGACTCTTTAAAAAAAAAAAAAATTCTTAATAGTTTTGCCTTTTCCAGAATGATACACGCTTAAAATCATACAATATGTAGCCTTGAAATAGTTTATTTTACTTAGTAATATGCATGTAAGTTTCTTCCATGATTTTTCATAGCTTGGTAGCTCATTTCTTTTTAACAATAGGTAACATTCCATTGTCTAGATATACTAAAATTATCCATTTATCCACTGAAAAATAACTGAGTTAACTGAGTTGCATCCAAGTTTTGGCAATTATAAATACAGCTGCTATAAACATCTGTGTGCAGAGTTTTGGTGGACAATAGTTTTCAACTCCCATATGTCCAAGGAGAACAACTGCTGGATTCTATGGTAAGAGTGTGTTTAGTTTTATTAATAAACTGTCAATATGTCTTCTTAAGTGGCCATACCATTTTGCATCCCACCAACAATGAATGAAAACTCGTGTTGCTCCACATCATCATTAGCCTGGGGTGTTATAATTGTTCTGAAGTTTGGTCATTTTGCTAGGTAAGTAGTGGTATTTCACTATTGCTTTAATTTGCATTTCCTTAATGGCATATAATGGAGAACATCATTCCATGTGCTTATTTGTCACCTGTGTATCTTCTTTGATAAGATATTTGTAAGTTCTTTGGCTCTTTTTTATAAGTATGTTTTTTATTTTTATTTTTATTTTTTTAATTTTTGAATTGTGAGAGTTCTTTGGTCTTTTGCTAATATTTTCTCCTGGCCTGTAACATTTCTTATTCTCAAGAGTGTCTTTTGCAGAATAGAAGTTTTTAAGTCCAGCTTATCAATTATTTCTTTCATAAATGATAACTTTGGTATCGTATCTAAAGTGTTATTATAAAACTTTATGTTACCTAGATTTAAGCTTTTATTATCTTCCAGGAGTTTTATAGTTTGTGTTTTACGTTTATGTCTCTGATACATTAAAAAAAAATTTTAATGAGTTTGTACCTAAATTCTTTTTTGCCTGTGAATATCTAGTTATTTCAGCTCCATTTTCCAGTGTACTCCAGCCTGGGTGACAGAGTGAGACTCCATCTCAAAAAAACAAAAACAAAAAAAAGTACATGGATAGCTCCTGTGTTCAAGGATCAGTAAACTATATTTACATGGATCTCTTTCTGTGCTCTCTATTCTGTTTCAATAATCTATTTGTCTCTTTTTTCATTTTAAAATTTTTTATTTATCTTCTATTTTGCAGATAACCCTGTCTAAATTACTGCAGCTTTATATTAAGTGTTTAAAGTCAAGCATCAGTCTTCCAACTTCCTTCTTCTCCTTGAATATTGTGTTGGCTATTCTGGTTCTTTTGCTTTTTCACATATATTTTATAACCATTTTTGTCAATATCTACAAATTAGCTTGAAGAGATTTTAACTAACCTATAAATCAAGTCAAGGAAAACTGACATTTTGACAATATTGAGTTTCTGTGTCCATGAATATGGAATAGCTCTCCATACATTTAGCTCTTTGCTGCTTTATTTCTTACCAGAGTTGGTTTTCCTCATAAGATCTTGTCATATTTGTTATATTTATGCTTAAGTATTTGAATGTTTTGTGTGTTAGTATATATGTTGTCATGTTTTTAATTTCAAATTTCATCTGTTCATTGCTAATATATAGAAAATTAATGACTTTTGTATATTAACCTTATGTCCTGCAGTATTGCTGTAATTGCCTATTTGTTCCAGATGGGTTTTTTTTTTGTTGAAATTTTTAAATTTTCTAAACAATTATGTCAACTGCTGACATAGACTGTTATTTATTCCTTCCCAATTTGTATACATTTTATTTACTTTTCCTATCTTATTGCATTAGCTAGGACTGCTAGTGTTGAAAAGCAGTGCTGATAGGAAACATACTATTGCTTTGTTCCTGATGTTAGTGGAACACATAATATTTAATCTCTAGTATTTTGGAATTGTCCAGCTATCTTTTTGTTTTGATTTCTGGTTTAAGTCCATGTTGAACAAAGAGGAGGCATTGTAAAATTTCTGTTCTTTAGAATTTTTTCTAGGTATGTTTTATGGCCTAGAATTTGTTCTATATTGATAAAAATTCCATGTGAGCTTGAGACAAACGTATTTTGTTAATGTTTGATCAAGTAGTTTATATCCACTTTATTGATGGTGTTGTTCAGTTCAGATGCATCCCTGCTAATTTTTCTCCCTGGTGGATCTATCTATTTCTGATAGAGGAGTGTTGAAATCTATAACTCTATTAGTAGATTTCTCTTTGAATTATATCAGTTTTTCTTAATGTATTTTGACTTTCTGTTTATAAATGCATACATATTAATAATTTTTATATCTTCTTGGAGAATTAATCTGCTTATCACTATATTATATCTCTATCTATGATGACTTTTCTTGCTATGAATTCTGCTCTAAAATTAATATAGCTACTCTTTTTCTTTTATTAGTATTAGCATGGTATAAAATTCTACATCAGTTTACTTTCAATCTGCATTTCTTTTCATATTTAAAGTGAGTTTGCTATAAAGAACATATAGTTGAGTCTTGTTTTTTGATCCAATCTGACAATCTCTGTTATTTAATTAATGCATTTAAATCATTGACATGCAAAGGGATTACAAATATAGTTAGCTAATATCTACTCTATTTGCTATTGTTCTCTTTTTGTTACCCTTGTTCTTTGTTTCTATTATTGTCTTTCATTTTTTTCTACCTTTTGTATTTGTAATTATGCATCTTATGTACTTTCATTTTCTCTCCTTCCTTATACGTCTTTCTTTACTGTGTTTAGTAGTTGTCCTAGAGTTTACAATGTAAATATACAGCTGATCAGAGGCCACTTTCAAATGACACTATATTTCTTCATGGGTAGCGCAAGTACCTTTTAATAACAAAACCATTCTAATTCTTTCTTTCTGCTCCTTGTATCATTACTGTCATTCATTTCACACATATAAACATGAATATATAATTCAATACATTGTTGCAATTAATTAGAATGATATATTATCTATTTAATCAATTAATATAAAATAAAACATTTTAATTTTACATTCACTTATTTTTTATTTGATGCTCTTCCTTTCTTTATGTTAATCTAAGTTTCTGGTCTCTATCAATTTTCTTCTCTCTAAAAAGCTTTTTTAACATTACTTTTTGCAGCTAAAATTTATTGGCAAAAATTCTTCCCATTTTTGTTTGAGAAAATCTATATTTCTCTTTCACTTTTGAAGAACAATTTCACAGGATAAAGAGTTCTACGTTGGCATTTTTTTTTCTTCTTAACACCTTTTCACTACTTTTCTCATTCTGTTTGCATGGTTTCTGAATAAAAAGTTGGATGAAATTTTTCTTTGTTGTTCTATAGGTAAGTTTTCTTTCCTTTTCCCACTGGCTTATTTCAGTTTTTTTCTTTATTTTGGATTTTCTGTTGTTTGAAAATAGTATGCTTCATGTTAGTTTTCTGGAATTTATACTGCTTGGGTTCACTGAGCTTCCTAGATACAAGGCTTGGTGTCTGAGAAAATTGTCAACCAATATCGTTTAAATATTTTTTTTCTTTCTCTCTTTTTTCTCCTTTTGGTCTTCTCACTATGCATATGTTATACAGTTGGCAGTCATCTCACAGTTCCTGAATATTCATTCCCTTTTTGTCAGTCTTTGTTCCTCTTTTCAGTTTTAGTGGTTTCTATTGATATATTCTTAAATTCAGAATTTCTTTTCTTAGCCATGTCCAGTCTACTAACAAGCCCATCAATGGCATTTTTCAATTCTGTTTATTTTTAATCTCTAGCATTTCCTTTTTGTACTTTATATTAGAGTTTCTATCACTCTGCTTACATTGCTCGTTTATTTTTGTATGTGGTTTATGTTATCTATTAGCACCATTTGCATATTTATTATAGTTGTTTTAAATTCACATCCTGATGATTTCAACTTATCTGCCATATGAGTTTGGTGTTAATGCTTGCTCTGTTTCTTCAAACCATATTTATTACTATTTAGTATGTCTTGAAATATTTTTTTGACTGTGGGCCATGATGTACTGTGCAAAAGGGATGGCTATAAATAATCCTTTAGTAATTTGGTGATAAAGTGCGGGAGGGAGGGAAGCATTCTGTAGTCCTGTGGTTGACTAAGTGTTAGTGTTTCCCTGAACTGTGCCTTTGGACTGTGATCTTCACATGTGCTTCTCAGTCCCCACCTTAGGTGAAACAGTGTTGGCTAGAATAGGCTAGAGTTGGGTATTTTCCTTTTCCCAGGTCAGTTAGGCTCTTTGGAGACCTCAGCAGGTCAGGCTCTGGTTGAACAGTTTCGCTTGATGGCCACCTTCCTTCCAAACAGAGTGCTCAGGCTGATTTGTTTCTTTCTCCCCCTGCTGGAAGCATTAGAGAATTTTTCTCTGACACCCTGAGAACCTGGTAGAGCTTCAGAAGGTTAAACTAACAAAAGTGCAAGGGGGCCTCCCAATGGCTGGGTCTCCTACAGTTTTTATCCCTCAGAGCTGTCTTCATGGAACTTCTAACTCATGGATTCACAATTTATTAATAACAATTCAGGTTTTTCTAGCCTAGCACTGGTTCCTGTGAAGGTTGCTCCTTGTGGGTTTCTGCTCCAATAAGTTGTGATTCTCTGTTTTTGCCTGTTGGTCTCTGCAATTTGGGGGACAGTGGTTTGCCCTGAGCTAATTATGCATCTAAGAATCAGATGGAAAATTTCTGTTATGGATTTAACAAGAGTTATTATTTTTTCAGTTTTTTCAGCTTTTCCTATGTTGTTAAAATGGAGTTGGAACTTCCAAACTTCTTCCATGCTGAATTGTAAACTAGAATTCCTGTGCATATCTTAGAATTGACTCTATAGATGGTCAGTTCTTTGAGGGCAGATACTGTATTCTTTACTTCATACATTCTTTTTTAAATGAGATATTCATTGATTATCATTTAGTTACTTTATATTGTTTTAGATGCTGATGATACAGTAATAAGCATAATACATAAAGTCCATGCCTTCATGGATGTTATGTTTTAGTAATGCAAACAGGAAAAGTAAACATACAAATCAGAGGAAAAATAACATTATTGATGATAAATACTTTGTAGAAAATAAACCAGGGCCCTATAATAACAGCTATCTACAATAGAGGGTAGCAACATTTGATACGAAACATAAAAAGCAAATGTGAGGTAGCCATAGGAAAATGTGGTTGGAGAAAATCCCACTCTATGCCATTACTACTTGCTTGACCTTGTACAGGTTATTTATTCTCTCTGAATCTAAGTAAGTTTCAATAGGAAAAATGTTGAGATTTATAAAATACAATGCCTAACTCATAAAAACACTCAAAACTGTTGCTATATCATTATTGCCCCTATAGAGACACTTGAATTTTATTTTAATTCCAAAGTAAAATCATTGACATGCTTCAGCATGGGGGCTCTTGAATCCCTAATGATGCTTAGCATAATGCCTGCTAAGTAATTAGTTTCATAGCATATTATTTTCTTTCTGAATTTTCTAAGTGACATTTAGTCAATCAAATTATCTCCACATACTTAGAGATCAGCTACTCCATGTATTCCATGGCCACCTGGTCTGAAGGTTCCACTGGAGATAATTCAAAATAATTTTCAGACGTGGACCTTGATTTTAAATATATTGTCATTTATTCATTAATTGAGGACTTTTATAAAGTTTATGTTTAGCTCTTTTTGTAGAATGCATCTAATTGGCTCCTCTTTCTTGACTAGTAATGATAATGTTGAAATAGTTGAAAAGCGATAATGCTGGTGAAAAATAAATAGTAATAGTCAATCATATGGGATTGATTAAATAATTTAGAAGCATGCATACTCCCACCAATAAAAATCAGGTTGTATCACAAATCATGATGGAATAGATGTCCAAAAAATAAATTTTATGAAAATAAAACAGATTATTAAAATTCTGGAAGAAAATGCTTGAAAATGTCAACAGTGAATAAGTGTGGGTGGTGGGATAATAGTATCATAGATTGGTTAATTTCACTGTCTCAGTTTGTTTTGTGCTGCTATAACAGAATACCTGAGAGTAGGTAATTTGTAAAATACACAAATTTATTTCTAATAGGTCTGGAAGTGGGAAAGTCCAAGATCAGGATACCAATGGTTTATTAATTATTAATTATGTATAGTGTATGTATGTATGTAATTGCTAATTATGTAATTAAGTTATTAATTACAGTTACCATCAGATTTGGTTTCTGGTGAAGACCCGGTTTATGCCTCCAAGATGGCACCTTGAGCGCTGTCTCCTTCAGAAGGGGAAAATGCTGCTTTGCACATGGCAGAAGACTGGAAAGCAGAGAGCCCACCATCAAAAATCCATTCTATTGTGGCATTAATCAATTCATTCAGGCAAAGCTCACAAGACCTAAACACCTCCCATTAAGCCCCATCTCCCAACACTGTTGCATTAATGATTAGCCTCTCAACACATGAGTTTTGGAGGGGATAGACACTAAAACCATAGCATTCCTTTCTGAATTTTTCTTTACTTTCTGAACATCTCAAGAAAAATATCCACTAGTTCTGTAATTCAATAAAGTCAACTAATTACAAACAAGATTAAAGAAAAAAAGGAAATTCACAATCACTACAAAAAGAATTAAAAGAAAGTAAGAGCTGATTATATAACAAGATATATTCTTAGGCTAAAATATGGACCATTATTTCAATTAACACTTGATATTTTCTATGGTCTTAGAACAATAGAGTTTATTTTGAAGACATATATGGAATATCCTCTGGTTATTGTCCAACCATTTCTTGACCCAAGATCTCCTGGACAGAAAATGATTTGACTATATACTTGTCCGAAAAGCCATGCTTATTTCTCTATACTGCACTATATCTGTATTTATATCTTCAGGTGGATTTCAAGATGATGAGGGACAGGAGAAGAATTTTCCATTCCTTTTGTTTCATTTTATCTGCGGTGTCCTTCAATCCCTTCCAACTATACTGAGTCTGTATTTATGCTACAACTGCTTATGCATAATTGTTCTTACCAGACTCTGGGCTCCTTGAAGCTGGAGACAGTCTTAATTAGTCTCTGGTATATCTGAGACCTAGAGCAGTGCCCAGCCTATCAGTAGCATATAAATATTTGTAGAATTTATTGAGTTGCTGCATTTTCTCTTACATTTCTTCTACATGTCAGAAGTAGCAGTGCTGCTAAATTCTTCAACTCTGAATTTCAGGAGAACCCTAGAGCCATGTTGCTCATTTCCCAATGGACAACTTTATCTTGTACTAACATTTCAAGGATTGTCTTGCTTTCTGGCTTTTTTTGTTTGTTTGTTTAGAAAATTCTGGCAACGAGATACTTTAGAAAGCAGGCCACTGTCTGACAAAGTGTTTTGTTTTCTGATCTGTAACAGAAATTAAACTCTCAATGAAAGAGCAATTCTCCACCTGCAGGCCTAAGCAGGGGACTTTAATGTAAATGACAATTGCTGGAGCCCTTAGAAAGAAGAAGGGCAGGAGGGTGAGGTCACATGACAAGGTTTCTACTCTGTCTCAGCCTTTCTTTGGCATTTAGATGAGTTGAATGACAGGTAAAGCTTAGGGCTTAGGCTGCCAGGAAAAAAAAAAAAATGTGGGTAAATTTAATCATTTGCTCAAGTCTTTAAATATCCTGTATAGCTTTCAGATACAAAGCAGTCTTCCTACAGAGAAATAAACCCAGGATGTGGTTACAAGGTAGTGTTCTACCTCTTTGTGTTAATGTGCCTTAATGATCAGAAAAAAAAACGGATTTGCATGAATACTTTTTCTGGAAAGCACTTAACACAATAGTTACGCAAGACAAACGTCAGCACAAGTGGATATAACTGATATGATGAGTCATCCTATGTGGTTTAAAGCCACCACAAGTGAATGTCTTTTAATTCAGCCTTCATAGTTCCATAACATCTTTTACAGGACTTTGAGAGTATCTATGGCATTGACAAAATACAATTAGCTCTTTGACTGAATCATGAGATTGAAGGACAGTCTGATTTAAAAATGATTAAGGTGAGTGGCATACAGATGCCAAAGCTGCTTCTGAAATCAGCCTTGGTGATTTGTTTTTCTCTCCAGGTATAATATCATCACACACACACACACACACAGACACACACACAAAATGACATCACCTTAAGATCTGAGTAATGTAGGCAGGAGAGATATATCAATATTGTCCCATGTAAGCACGTTAGTAATGCTTACTTAATCTTTTGGCATCAAGTCATTCTCTGGAGTAAGAAATGTGGCTTTCTGTTTCAATTTCATGACTCAAATTTGGAAACACTTTTGCTCTTCGAAGAAAGGTGAAATATAAGAATTGTATTACTATATTGCCTACATATGATAATTACCTGGTCTGATTGTCACTAGTATGGCCATCATACATTGATTATAGTGTTTCTTTCTGTTGACATCAAACAGGACCTCAGAATCCTTCTCAGAACATGCCTGAAGAAAACACGGTAAATAACTGGAATGACCGTGTGAAATAAAGTCGACTTTTCATTCACAGAGCATATCAGACAACATAAAAATCAAGGTTATGATTTTCAGATATCTACTGTATTCAGACGAACATTGGGTAACACTAGGTTCTGCAACAGGATCTCATTTAAAATTGATGTTACTTTGTCTTTCTGATATTTTAATGGGTTGTCCTCAGTTCATATGTTCTTTTTATTTCCTATTTCTTGTAGAGCCCAGTTATGAGGCCCACTGTAGTATAATCAATAAAAAATCATTGACTGATCATTGACACACAATTAATAATGTGATGATTTGTCTGCATTGATAGAAAGGAAATAATTTTGTACTAAGAGCGAAAACATTTAAGTTTTATTCTTTATACTTGCGAGTAACCATGGTTTGGAAAATGTGTTTCAACTTCTCTGAACCTCAGTTTCTTCATTGCTAAAAATAGAGTGATAAACTGGATATTTGCCAAGGCTTCTCCCATTAGAAAATACATTAATTATTCTGAGACATGTGCATGAATATGTGACTGTTCAGGCACTTTAAAATGATTAAGATACTCTAAATATCTATTTTCAAAGATAAAACTTTCCTTTATTTTTCCATTTCCATTCTCCCCATTTCCAACATTTATTTTCCTGGTTTACTTGTAGTGTACAATATGTAGGTAGGCTGTGGCTCTGAGAAACAGTAAAAACAGCCCCTTCCACACACATCCCATAAAACACACACATATCCACTCACATTAGTGAGAAGACCAATGAAGGAATTCTCTCGAGTTACTGATTTCCTCAAATTTGACTCAGTTTTATTCACTACCAAAAGAAGCTATTGGAAATCTTGTAACCTCACTGAACTCATGTTCAAGGAAAATCTCTCTATTTCTCAATAGTTCTTACCATTTTTGCATACGCTATTCACTTTGAAAAACCTTTCACCAGGAAAATTCCTATGACTTCTAGACTGAGCCAATATGCCAGCTCCTCATTGATGCATTTGTAATTTTTCTTGTCAGTGTCAGGTTCTTCGTCTGCAGTGCTCTCTTAGCACTTTAATTTTGCCTCTGTGGAAGAAGTTATATATTGTAATTTAGAAATATCTGTTCATATGTTTGTCTCTCCCAACTACTTAGCAGCAGTCATAATTTAGGTACATCTAGGTTATCTTAAGGAGTTATATTAGATTGGCTCCTTTAAACTTCTGGAGTCCACTTAATATCCCATTTGAAGCAGTCCCAGAATGCTTTTCAGGGGCACTCTTGACCTCTCTATTACTATGAAAACTAGACTCTGACATTTATGCATGTCAAGTCCAGAATCTCCCTAGAGAATCTCTCTAAAAGTTTAGTTTTTTTCAAAAGGCAGCTTATCGGAGAAGAGGGTGAACAAGAAGGCTTTAGGTCTTGTGATGTTAATTATTTTTAAAGAAGAATAGATTATCATATTTTAAAACTAAAATCATCATTTTTCTTCATGTTACTTCTTTGCTTATCTGCATACATTACTAGAGAACCTGTGGTCTAAATTCTTAGAACCTTGTTCCTGGTCTTTCAGTCCTCACAAAAAAAGGTGACTTACACAAGCACCTGACTGGCATTTGACAATTCCCAAAGGAGTTACTTTCAAAGTAAAACATCTTGCATTAATTTTCTCATCTCTAAATTTACCCCAGACATCTCTCTTCACATGAATATGAGCCTGTATTTCTGTGTGTACAGATTTCATATTTAATAGCACATATAATCACAGATTTTAAGCATCAATTAGCAACTCGCATATAATGGCAAATGCATTTGCCAAATGGATGGAAAATGCTTTTTTTCATCTCTTCTTCCTCTAACATCTTTTACTAGACAAATCATCATTATTGGTGATCTCTGACAACAGACCTTTCTAAGTCTGCTTCTGTCATTTGCTTGGTAGACATGTTGACTGCGGCAAACAGTCCCCTATCATCAACTTTTCCAGATGTTTGCACAGCGGGTTTGGTGTTTTTAAACTATCTAAGTGACAGTCCCAAATGACAAATGTTCATTTTCAAAATTAAAGCTTATTACGAATTACCTGCCAAGTACAATGTGTCGGGAGAGACTGAATGAATTAGAAATTTTGTCCATTGAGAATGAATGAATAAGAAAAAGACATAAATGAGGCAAGCTATTACATATCCTGGAGGAGCGTAGAAAGAATTTTAAATAACAGTAATTTACTAAAAGCTGTTGCATTGATACTTATTACTTACTTTAAAGAGGCCCATCCCTACCTTTTGATGTGAGTCAAGCTTCAACTTTTTTAAGTGAAAATAATAAAATCTAGGAAAGACAAGGATAATCTTTAAAATGAGCCTGTATTTCTCTTTTTAATTATCATCCACAGAGGTTCATGTTTGATATACTGGGAAAAACATGGCCTGATATAGCCATCGAAAGACTAACCTCCTTTTGCTCTTAGCTGTCTTCCAGCTGTGTGATCTGCTGCAGGTCACTAGTCCTTGAACCACAGTTTCTTCACCTATAACGTGAGAATAATAAAACCTGAACAAATAGGTTGTGGTGAAAATTAAATAAACGAACATAAGTATCTGAATGCACTTTGTAAACTATTAAGTATCATAAATATATACTGATGTATAATAATATTAATGTGATAATAATACAACCTGAACAAATAGGTTGTGGTGGGAATTAAACAAATGAACGTAAGTATTTGAATGTACTTTGTAAACTATGAAGTATCATAAATATATACTGATGTCATAATAATATTAATTACCATATATTAACTATTTACTCTGTACCAGATACCATGTAAATCTTCATACATATTATCTTGTACAATTCCCACAACTATTGAAGGTAGGTAATATTATCTCTATTTTATAAATGAGAAAACTGAGTCTTATATAGAGGTTGAATAACTGGCCTAAATAACTGCTAGCTTGGGTTGAACAGGATTGAAAAAAGAATGTCTGATTCCAAAAACAGGCTTTTAATCTCTATACTGTGCTTTTAATCCCTATACTGTCCTTTAATTGTAAGAGCATAATGCTCAGTGATGCTACTTTGGTGCAAAACATTTTGGAGCTTTCATTTAAAATTGCCTTGAGATACAGATTCATGAAAGCACACAAAGCAAGCAGCCTAATAACTCTATAGACAACTCTTCCTTTTGGCCCCCAAAAGTGTCATTAAGTCTAATCATCCCACATTCCAGATAGGAAGGCCATGGATATCCACAGCCAAGAGTTCTCTCTTTTTGAAGGTTCTACAAGGTTGACATTTATTTTCAAGATGGATATGGATCTTTTTTCTTTACATCCCCTTAGCACTGGGTATAATATTAATTGTAATTCCTATCACACAGTATGTTAACCATTTTTTTTTAACACAGCCAACTTTCAACTAGCAAGAATTTTTAAATTACTGTACTCCAGGAGCAAGAATAGAAGATGCATACTTATATTTGAAGAAATTTTTTTAAAATGTAAATGCCCTTGTTGCTACCTAGGAAAATGTTTGGTCCCAGCTAGAAAAATATGAAGCCAGGCTGACCAAGGAGTCAGAGTTTGTTTCATAGGGCAAAATAGAAGCATCTCGATTTTCCATCTGTAAAATTATAATCAGCAGCAGGAAGCAAAGCAATACCACTGTCCCTGTTATAGGAATCTAATAGCTTTTTATAGAATGCGCAGCAGCAAATGTTATCACTCTGTTTGAAAAAAACATTTTCATTATCAGCTGCTATTTTTTTCAATTGATTATGATTTTTCCTTTAAGAAATGTGTTTAGGGAAAACTTTCCTATGCTTGATTTAGCCCAAAGAAAAAATTTTTGTGGAATGGGAAAGGAGACAGTACTCCAAACTAAATTTCTTCTGTCTTTAAGTTATGCAAACATGGACAAAATATGTCAAATTATACTAAAAATTGTTTTTATTACACTTTGATTACTTAGAAAGGGTATAACAATAAAAAATACAGCTTTATGACATTACAGTACTTATTCTATTGCCAGTGAATAGGCCCGTGGTTAAATTTTTCCTTGGAGTTACGAAGGTTTAAGTGGCAGGAGAAACAGTGCTCTCAAAGTCATTTCTTATTTTTTTCTAAGGTGTTGCATTGGACTGAAGCCTCTTCAGAATACTGAGGATACACCAATTCATTTTAGAAACCTCCAAGGTGAGCAGTGAAAGCAATCGAAGTTAAGGCTAGCATCATTTAAGACAAAGTGAATTAACGGCACCACTCAGAGTAGTATGTGAATGTATATGTCTGGCACAGCCTGTTATTTATTTGTTTGTTTGTTTATTACCATAGAGGGAGGGCAAGAGATCAAGGTGTTTTAAGCTGAGCAAAGCTCTTTAAGATTCTTCAGGGGAAAATGAACAGTACATAGATGTGAAATCTGGGGCTATACCCATTATGCTGAACAAAGGGGTAGCACTGCCTGAGAGCAAATACTAAGGCTTGTTTGAGCAAAGTAAGGGATTTAGAAGTCTAGGACCAAACAGGCTTTCCATTTCATAGAAAAGGCAAATAGCTTTGGAACAACATTTTGACTGATCAGATGTTAGGGACCCCTATATTTAAATTTTGATATATAAATCCCAATTTTGCCATGCAAAATTAATAATAGATTTCTCTAAAGCCAAACCTTCTTCAACCTCTGTTGTAATTCTCTTAAGAAAGCATTAAATAAAAGCATTTCGCTTTAGTTGAAAATCAATGGCCCTTCAGTGAAGCATGCATCTCCCAAGAATTATGGAGTCAAGAATCATACAGTTCTTCTAGTAGGACATGGGGCCCTGGCTTTGGTGGTAATAACTTTGTGCAACAGTGCAACATAGGATTCTTTGGGAAAAATCATGCAAAATAAAGAATTAAAAATTGAGGGTGTATGTGCTCTAGTTCTCTTTGAAATGCCAACCCTGACACATAAAAGTATAAATAATGAAAATGGTGTGATAGGAATAGGAATGAGAGTAGTAATAAGTATAAACAATATTTACTGTCTGCTATAGACCAGGCACTAGCTAAATACATTATATGCATCATCTCATTTGATTCTCTTAAGAATCCTGTAACTTAGTGTTCTTAGCTACATTTCTGGAGTAGGATTGAAGAAGGAAGAACTACATGTGGAGACATTCAATAAATTTAAGATGGATTAAAATATTTTATTGTACATGAATATATGGCCATTTCAACAATGAATCAAAAGATAACATAAATTTTTATCTACTGGAAAGTTCTTTCTCCCTTTGCATACTGATAAAATTGCATTCATCTTTCACTGTGATGATGAGAAGGGTGAATAAGATATAGCTCCTGCCCTCCAGGAACTCACAGTCTGAAAAGGGAGATGAAGCATGCATTAAAAAGCCAAATATGATTCATCGTAGTTTATGGTAAACTCTGTAATACAAGTATGTTTAAAGCGGTGAGTAGGCAGAAGAGAGAAAATAATTCTCAGAGCTAGGGTAGAGTTGGAGGAGAGAAGGGTGAGGGACATCTCCTTAGAGGAGTTCAACTGGGTTTTAAAGATGGGCAGAGTTAAAACAGTGATATAAGGCTCAGGGAAACTTTGATGTCCAGTGCCTTTGAACCTAGGGTATACTCAGAATGTCAATGTTGCTGAAATTTTGGACATAGGATTGAGCAATAAATAATATGTGTAAGGACTAGACTGTAGAAGACCTACACTACTACTCCAAGCAGTTTAAACTTATTTGGCATTCAGGGGCACGTTTTGGACTGGAAGTATAATATGATCAGAGCTTTGCTTTGAGAATATTTGTCAAGTAAATCATTAAACTCATTTCTCTAATTTTTTAATGAATAATTATTGTCCTGTGACTGTATGCCAGGACTTACACTAGGCAATAGGTGTATATTGGTGGATATGACTCACTCTCTGCTTGCATAGAAATAATAATCAAGAAAATTAAACATAAAGCCGAACATTGTCATCAATATTATAATAGAGAAAGTACAGGGTAGCGTGTAGGAGAGGTGCCTTCTTTACTATTAGGATAATCGAAGAAACATCCTGGAGAAATTGATTTCAAGTTGTGTGTATGGCATGTTTGTATATACATGTCTGCAGGCTTGCCAAATAAGAGGGTCAATCTATGAAAAGGCTCAAAGGGGAAAGTGTGCTTCAGGAATTGAAGCACTTATTTGATTTCGAACCATGTAGATCCTTAACAACCCCAAGTATGTTCACAGGGTTCCTGGTCATTTCATCCTGGACTGGACAGACAGGGCTCGCCATCTGTCAGCTTCCAGGAGAACCAATTAAGTGTTATGCACAAGGACCTTAGGAAAGCAAATTCTGTTGAATTGAATTGGCTTTCTTCATAGACCTAGAAATCATCTGGTTTAAGATTCTTTTTCAATGCCAAATATGAATAATTCAGTCAAGCCTGAAATAAACACCTTGATCAAATGTGGCTTTTATTGTCCAATTTATTCACTCACTTCTTCAGTATTAGCTTTTTTGTCAGCACCAAATAACTCACTATACTAGGCACTTGTCTTATCTAATCTTTTAGTCATAATTAATCATTATTTTCTCTAAACATTTACCTCATTTTTCCTAGAACACGTTTTATAGTTTGAGTCTATCACTGTAAGTTGTATATAACTGTGTCCTCAAGTAGAATGAGGCATTGGAAAAAAAAAAATTTGTGTTCTCATCTTGTGTTCCATTCAAGCAATGTCAAGAAACAATAGAGGTTCTGTAGACAGTGGGTGGGTGGGTGGATGGATGGATGGATGGATGAATGGATAAATGAACAGATGGATGGTCAGACGGAGACAGACATGAATAAGAATTTGTTTCTCTCCTCAGAATCTTATAGTCTAATAATGAAGATCAAGCACAAGCATGCAGTTAATTAGAAATAATTTCCACTATTAAAACCACGATGCTCTCTTTTCAGTTTATGATTACTGTTACACAACCATAATCTTATCACGATCCTCAAGATATCATGAAGTCTCATAACATATGTAGAGTTTGAAATAGTTTTTTTTATATAAGAGCTGAAGTTTGATTGTTAAATTTCCAAAACTACTGATTACTGAGCTTTCTCTTTAAACTCAGAATAAAAGCAGCCCTAAATACCCCATTAAACCATTTTAAGTGTTATTTTCCTTCCGGTGAGATGCAATGGAAGTCGATGAGAACAGAATAGGAATTCTAGAAAATATCTGTAGTCATCACTGATCCAAGAACAAAATGAAAGTATGTCTTTGCCTTTACATGTTATGAAATTGACATCATTTCCTACTTTTCTATTAAGTGGTCCCATTTGATTGTCATTTCCCCAAGAGTGTTGCCATGTTTCCTTCTTTCCATTAAGTAGTTCAGCACATCATATATATATATATATGTATGTGCATATATATGTATGCATATATATGTATATATATGTATGTGTATATAATATACACATACATATATATACATATATACGTATATATGTATGTATATATACATGTGTGTGTATATATAAATATATATGTATGTATATAATTGCACTTTAGGTTCTGGGGTACATGGGCAGAACATGCAGGATTATTGCATAGGTACCTACACGGCAATGTGATTTGCTGCCTCCATCCCCTCATCACCTATAGCTGGCATTTCTCCCCATGCTATCCCTACCCAACCTCCCTACCCCCTGCTATCCCTCCCTGATTTTCCCCCAACAGACCACAGTGTGTGATGCTCCCCTCCCTGTGTCCATGTGTTCTCATTGTTCAACACCCACCTATGAGTGAGAGCATGTGTGTTTGATTTTCTGTTCTTGTGTCAGTTTGCTGAGAATGATGGTTCCCAGATTCATCCATGTCCCTACAAAGGACACAAACTCATCGTTTTTTATGGCTGCATAGTATTCCATGGTGTATATGTGCCACATTTTCCTTGTCCAGTCTATCATCGATGGGCATTTGGGTTGGTTCCAGGTCTTTGCTATTGTGAACAGTGCTGCAACTAAGATACGTGTGCATGTGTCTTTATAACAGAAAGATTTATAATCCTTTGGATATATACTTAGTAATGGGATTGCTGGGTCAAATGGAATTTTTATTTCTATGTCCTTGAGGAATCACTACACTGTCTTCCACAGTGGCTGAACTAATTTACACTCCCACCAACTGTATAAAAGTGTTCCTTTTTTTCCACATCCTCTCCAGGATCTGTTGTCTCCAGATTTTTTAATGATCTCCATTTTAACTGGTGTGAGTTGGTATCTCAATGCGGTTTTGATTTGCATTTCTCTAATGACCAGTGATGAGGAGCATTTTTTTTCATACGTTTGTTGGTCTCATAAATGTCTTCTTTTGAAAAGTGTCTGTTCATATCCTTCACTCACTTTTGAATGGGCTTGTTTTTTTCTTGCAAATCTGTTTTAGTTCTTTGTAGATTCTGGATATTAGCCCTTTGTCAGATGGGTAGATTGCAAAAATTTTTTCCCATTCTGTTGGTTGCTGATTCACTCTAAGGGTTGTTTCTTTTGCTGTGAAGAAGCTCTGGAGTTTAATTAGATCCCATCTGTCTATTTTGGCTTTTGCTGCCAATGCTTTTGGTGTTTTACTCATGAAGTCCTTCCCTATGCCTATGTCCTGAATGGTTTTGCCTAGGTTTTCTTCTAGGGTTTTTATGGTGTTAGTTCTTATGTTTAAGTCTTTAATCCATCTAGAGTTAATTTTGGTGTAAGGTGTCAGGAAGGGGTCCGGTTTCTGTTTTCTGCACATGGCTAGCCAGTTTTCCCAACACCATTTATTAAACATGGAATCCTTTCCTCATTGCTTGCTTTTGTCAGGTTTGTCAAAGGTCAGATTGTTGTAGATGTATGGGGTTGCATCCAAGGCCTCTGTTCTGTTCCATTGGTCTATATCTCTGTTTTGGTACCAGTACCATGCTGTTTTGATTACTGTGGCCTTGTAGTATAGTTTGAAGTCAGGTAGCGTGATGCCTCCAGCTTTGTTCTTTTTGCTTAGAATTATCTTGGCTATGTGGGCTCTCTTTTGCTTCCATATGAAGTTTAAGGTGGTTTTTTCCAGTTCTTTGAAGAGGGTCATAGGTAGCTTAATGGGGATAGCATTGAATCTATAAATTACTTTGGGCAGTATAGCCATTTTCACAATATTGATTCTTCCTAACCATGAACATGGAATGTTTCTCCATCTGTTTGTGTCCTCTCTTGTTTCCTTGAGCAGTGGTTTGTAGCTCTCCTTGAAGAGGTCCTTTACATCCTTTGTTAGTTGTATTCCTAGGTATTTTATTCTCTTTGTAGCAATTGTGAATGACAGTTCGTTCTTGATTTGGCTCTCTTTAAGTCTTTATTGATTGTTGCGTGCCATGGGCTTTGATGTGGCCAACCAAATGAAACCGATTTAAATTTTTCAATGGTATCATCTACATGGACTTGTGTTTCTCCATGACTTATTTTGAGAAAAATACGTAAGACTTTTTTTTGTTTTGTATATATTGTTGGAGAAGCATGTCATTGGAGCAAAATGATTTAGTAACACAAAAGGCAATTTTTCTGTTAAACTCAGAAGATTTTAACCATTTAACATACTCTAGATGTTAGAGAAATGCGTGATTTAACATGGAGTTGAAAGAGATAGGAATTTTAGTCAAAAAAACTATTTTCTTAATCTTATTGAGCTTCCAATTTCTCTTCTGTAAAATGGTAATAATAATACAACTTTTAAATATTGTTATAATGCTATTGTGAGAATTTTAAAAGATAATATGTGTCAAAAATATAGGGCATTATTCTCATATGTGATAGACTGTCATTTATTTGTTGATTACTGTGTGTAGATGGTGCGGTAAGCACTCTACCTGTATTTTCTCATTTATTTTTCTCCCAAACTCTTTGTGACAGATTCTGTTTTTATTATTATTTCAAATGAAGAGCCTAACACACAAGGAAGGTAAAATGTAAAATTAGGCACCGATTTTAGAACTAATACAGAGAAGATCAGCATTTGAGCTCACTTGTTGATGGGGTATGGTCCAGAGACAATGTAGAAACTTCCAGGTATTTTGTTGTTGTTGTTTATTTTTTTTTTCTTCTGCCAAATTAAAAAAAATGTGGCTTTAGTAAGGAGAGGCTTTACTTGAAAAGGGAAGAAGTGGAAGAGGAAATGGTCTATTGCAGTAAGATCAGCAATGTCTCAGAGGTTAGGAAAACAGGCGTTCCTGTTTAAAGGGAAGAGAAAGAGACCACGAAGAGCTGTTGTGGAATGTAAGTGTTGTGCTGTCCCATAGCAGATCATGGAACATTTTACTCTGAGGCCAGCCTCTTCTCAGGAAGGGCTCTTAAGCAGGGCTTTATACCAGCTCAGGCTAAGGTTTGGTGAAAATCCAGGGCCTGGGAGAAGGAGAGAAACTTAACCAAAGTTTGATTTGCAAACATTTGGTTCCAAATAATCATGGGAATAAGCAGCTCAGATAATTCTTTCTGAGACATGGAACTGGAATTTTGTGTTTGGGTCTAACCTTTTCCTAGGTAAACAAGGGGGAATCCATGCATGTTCTCTAACGTATACAAAAAAGAGTCATTGTTTGTGTCCTAGGACACAAAAAGAGGAGGGGATTTCTTAATCTTCACTGCTTTCCAGAATCACAGGTTTTGGGTAAGGATCAATATTGTCACTTCTCTCTGGCTAGACATGATTAAAATGAGAAACTATGTCTTTGGAAACCATGTGTTGAAGGTAGCAGGGTCTCTGGGTGGCATTGTGACCTCCCTGCCTTAAAGTGTTAAATGAATCAGGTAGTTTTAGGAATCATTCCCCAGCATCCTGAACAGCAGAGAATTGCTCAGGTTTACAACTCATTCTCATTGTGATTTAAGCCAAGTCATTTCATCTCATAAAATTTAGTTTCCTTATCTGCTAAATGATGGAGATGGACTTGGCAAAGGCTTAGAGTCTCCTACCTCTGATCTTCGGAAATACACAAAGTTATGCCCAAGTTCCCTGTAGTTTGAGGTGTGGAAATAGAGGCTGAACCATGCTTTACTCTTCTTCCTAATACTCAGTCAACATCAGTAGAAAGTCATTTAAGAAGGCTCTGGTTGAGGATGTCACTGACTGTATATGGCTTTTTTATCAGCAATTCAGAATAATGTTATCAAGGATGCTTTTGGTCTTCTGTTCTGGCAATCAGTTATTCTTCATTCCTAACTCTCTAGTACCCCCTTTGAATTACCTTGCATAAATTGGGTGATTTCTCAATTTCCTCTTTTTCAGCCTTTCTGATTTTTTTTCCATAGTGTCTCTGAAATTTTTTCTGTGTCATGCAAGTTCAGTTTGAGCATTGTTTTATGCCTTTGCAAAGGCCAGAGCTAGTTTTCTGCTTAATATTCAAGACGCATGCTTGAAGATCACCTCTTTCAGGAAAAGCCCATGAAACTCACCAGTGCTCAGCTGATGATGGCTTACTTAAGATCTTTCGTTTCTTGGCAAGTTAGCTGAAGCAGGGCTCTGTGGGTGTTATTATCACACAGTGCCTTAAGCATAGCATTGTGATGGATGTAAAAATAACCCATTTACCAAACCTTTAGGGATACTTAGAAAAAAATGTATAATGCTACTAATAAATGTGTGTGTATTATAAATATGGTGACAGCTGAAAGTTGGCTTTCCAACAAAATTAAGAAATATTAGAATTTAAAATTAGTAGTACACTCAAACTTTACTACGCCTTTTGTTCAAATTGAGAAGCATTGAGTGGGAACGTGGTGGACATATGGGTCCGAGAGTAGATGTGGCAGAACTGCTGTCTTCAAGTGTTTTAATAGAGCAGAGTGCAAAGACCTGTTGGTGAGTCACTGTCTCTGTGATCTGGAAGGAGGCAGTTCATCTCTCTAAGGCTTACTTTTCCTCCCCTATAAGATAGGAGCAACAGTAATTACTATAAAGAATTATGGCAGGATATAAGTAACATCATGTGTGTAAAATATCTTTAGCTGTGTTGGCATATGGTAGACAGTCATTAATATTGGGGTTGTTGTTAAGACCTTGTCATTAATTAACATTGACTTACTCGACTGTGCTTAGAACAATTCACCAGTCCGATGGTTGGTTATAAACCTGGGAGGTAGAGAGCAGAATCTCTGGGCTCTAAATATGGACTATTATGTGGACTTACAAGGGAACCACTGTCCATGGAAGGAGAAACATAACCGAAACCTGAAGAGTAACGTTGATACTTTCCACGTTAGACTGGTTAAACTTGTCCCTCATCTCCTCATCACAGTCAGTATCCTTTTTTATTTTTCTTTCTTTAATACCTGTTCTACTCATCTTGCTGAATTCTTGTCTGTCCTATTTCCTCTTGTTACCATTTACTAGACTTTCTGAAGGCTTTGTTACATTTGGGTCATGTTTTCAGATGTAAATTCTCCTCGTTTATCTTGCTAGAGTTCTGTCAGAAGACAACAACTAGACAAATACACACAGAGAAATCAAAGACAAAAAAAAAAGTCTGACTTTCGCTGCTTGATTAGATCAAAGAAGATGATTTATATGGTTTGGAGTTATAAAGAGTATATATTTATTGGATAATTAAAATTTCCCCCACTTATTTTGAGCTAACAGATCCAGTCCTTCAAACTCAATGCTGTCAAACACTGGAATTAAATAATCAAGCAAAAACAATAATCTGAGAAAAAATGATTTATTAAACAAAGTAAAAACTTTGTCCTTAGGAAGTTCATAAGTAGGTTTGGCTGGCCATTGCAATTTGGGAACTTTTTGAACGTTGAGGATAGTAATGGGACAAAAATTAATCATTTGGGGCTGGTTTTAAGAAATGACTTCAGACCTTATGTGGTTTGCCAAGTTTCTCTTAAACATCTCACAGTATTGAGGATACAAGTCAAAATCACTTATCAGCAGTTCTTCTAAATAGCAAGGAACATGTATTAAAGAGGCCATGAAGGAATTTCTAATGAGAAAAAATGTTCTTACTTTTTGAGAAATTAACTGCTTCAGTAAGTTGCAAAGATAAAGTAGGAAAAGTTATCACAATAATGTCTGTTGTAATAAAACTAAACTGTACAGCTGATAACAGTTAAAATGCTAGAGAGTGAGTTAATGACATACTATTTTCCTAAAAGCCCCTTTGGTCCTTACTCTGAAATATAATTCTGAGACTCACATAAAAGAATATGGTGGAAGCTACATGGAAATACTGTATATTCATACAATCTATAGATTCATTGCCTGTAAACTTTTGAATACATGTAAAGTTTGTAAGCAGAGTATATTAAATAAAAGCTTAGGGAATGTGGAAAAAATGATCCTAGTAGCTAAAATGGATTCTTGAAGTATAAACAAGATGGAAGTCTGTGGTGAGAAAAATAAATCTGAATTTCTCACTCTGCATTGGAAAATTTATATACAAGGTCACAGGAACAGGGGCAAAGATGGGGCCATTTAATCCTCCCTAACACTTTCTGTGGATTCATGAATGTAGAAGGGGCCCACAGCTTCTGCTATGATTTTCTTCAGTCAAATTTCTAAGCAAGCTGAAGATTATAGCAATGCAAAGGAATTCGTAAGGAAAATGAGAGAGAAAAAGAGAAAACTCATGGAAATAGCACAAGCAGACATTGGAAAGTAATTTGAAGTAGGAGAGTTTGGAGCTAATAGTTTTACTTTGCATTATTGAATTTCTCCATACGTAATAGTGACAAAGTGACCATGAATGATAAAAATGTGTGTGCATAGTATGTGTATCTGTGTGTGTGGTGTGTAGGAAGACAATGAACAGAGAGAGAAGGAGAGAGAGAGAGAGGAAGAGACAGAGAGAGAGAGAGAAATAAGAAAAGCAAGAAGGAAAAGATTAACGTTTTGAAAGCATTAGAAAGCCCAAGATCATATGCACACAATGCTCAGGCACTGGGGCTGAAATTCTCAGGGCCAGCTTCTTGCTTTATGGTGAAAGCCAAATCATCTAGAGTAGTTTTCAAACAAACTGCAGAAGGAAAATAAACAGAGCTGTTTCCTGTTATATTGAGTTCAAAGGGAGCCAGGCTAGTGCCCCACACACATAAACCACATTCTGACAAATTAAGTGAAAACAACAACAAAAATATAGTAGAACAATTATCTGAGAAATAAAGAAAATTGAAATATGCCAAATATCCATTTTAAAAAAGGCTAGAAAAAATAGCAACAACCATGATAGATACAAACCTCTCTGCTCTGGGTCATCCGTGCCACCTATCAGCTGGTAATAATGTGACTCTGAGTAGCAATAGAAATCATCAAAGGAAGAGCTTTAAGAAGGCATGGCAACACTAATAGATTTTTTTTTCTGAGTTTCTGGTCTTTGTTTATGGATAATTATAATTTGGCAATGTGTTCAGAGGCTTATCATATGAATGTCTCCCTTGCGTTTTATTTAACCAACAGCTCACAAAGGATTTGCTTCAGTTTCCCACCATGCCAAGCAAATTCTGTAGAAGGAGAAAACCTTCAACGATTTGTGAATTTAAAATTATGAGTTGATTTAATGAATTACAGCAACTAGATTCCTGGATAAGTGTTTTTAACATGCTTACCTGACCAGTGAAGGCAAATTTGGTTATCTTCTTTGAAACAAATTTTTCTTTCAAGTGATGGCAATGTCATCCTAGTCTATTTCAGGGCTTTCTTTCATATATTCCCAACACATCTCTCTATATAATTATATTTGTTGAAATCTCAAAGAAATGGAAAGTGAATAAGGTAGCTGTAATGTACATAAGAACATCTTATTTTGAGAATGAGAAAGTATTTTATGGACAGCATATGAAAAATATAAGCCAGGTAAATTAAGCTCATTTATATTGTCAGATACAGTTTGCTCTTTTATTAGAAACGAACTCTCAGAATATCAAAGATCGATTAGTATTTGTTAGTTGCATGTAACAGGAATAAATTCTGGTTCATTTTAGTAAAAACAGAAATTTATTAGGAAGAAGACAGAATAGTTCAAAGATTCAAAGGAAGCGTTTAACAAACATAATCAGCAAGAGCATATAAGGCAATTCCAAGAATCTAGGCAGCAAGAATCAAAGAGAAGTTTCTTCAAAGTGATACCTGTAGATGAGTGAAATGTGGCCATTTTTAAACTCTGTGTAGCTCAGTTCAATGTTAAAATTTCTGGAAGAAAACTTAGTCATGGCCTAGCTTGAACTTTTACATGTCCTTTACCAAAGGGAGGGCAGAGACACATGACTGGACAGTTTACCAATACTAAAACCAAAGAGGAAAACTGAACTTCTGTTACCAGAAAAAAAAAGGAAATAGATGCTGAGGAGACAAAAAGCAATTCTATAATTAAGTTCATTCAGGATGAGAAATTAGTATAAAAAGCATGGTGAAAAACTCAACATGATGAATAGTTCAGGGATATTTTATGCCTTTTAAAACTTAATTCATAACTGCCCCATTAAAATAATGAAGAAAGTTAAGTAGATTCATATTGAGTCACCATTTATTAGAGATATATGTAAACTACTGTAAGACAAAGTTCCACATATTTCATTAAATTATCACATAAAATTCCTGTTAAAATTGATATTTCTATTTTGTCCTCATAGAAACAGAGACTCAGAAAGTTATATTGAATTGCTTATTGTCACTCCGTAATTAAGTGTGTAAAAGACCTTATAATACAGCTCTACTAGATTAAATATTAGTCCATTTTGGTTATATTTCTATTATTTGCACAGAAGGATTTTATTGAATGAATAGTTACAAAGCGCTAACATGGTATCATGGTATCATGTTAGAGCTTTGTAACTATTTGCATATTGAAAGTGAAGAAATAAGTGAAGAAATAAGACCTGGGTAATGATGAAAAAAACCCACGAGTTTTTAGGTAGCCATCAGCATTGAGGCTCTATCTACAAATATAGAACCTTATAAACAACATGATGAGCTTAGCTATACATGCAGATGGAACACACACTTACCACAACTCCTTCCCAAAATCTCACTAAAATGAGAATAGCAAAATGAAATCAAAGTACCAAGGGAACTATTGGTAAACCAGGGAGGACAACAACACTTTGGAGCACAGAAAGCAGAAGAGAAGTTAGCATGAAAGAAAATAGAATACTAATACATTTTCTGAATCTATGATGTCATTTATTATAAGATGCACCATTAGTTTGTTTCATTAAGGAAGAAAAATCACTGCCAATAATAACTGTTAAATTTATAATGATAAATATCTAGTTATCTATTGCTGCATAATAAGCCACATCAAACTTTGTAGCTTAAATCAACAATGTTTTCATTACTATAATTCATAGTTCTGGGAGTTGACTGGCTTGGCCAGCTCAGGGTTTCTCATGAAGTTGTGATTAGATGCAGGCTGGGGCTGGGGTCATCTCAAAGTCTTCACTCCAATGGATGGTGATTAATGCTAGCTGTCATCTGAGACTTCACCTGGGCTTATTGGCCAGGACACATACATGTGGCCTATACATGTAGCCCTGGCCTCCTTACAGCATGATAGCTGAGTTACAATATCAAAGATCCCAAGTGAGACAGCTGAGAAGAAGCTATCTTTCTCTTTATGATCTATCTTCAAGTCACACAGCTTCACTTGCACCCACACTGCCAGTTGAGGCAGTCACAAAGGTTCAACCAGTTTCAGTGGGTGAAGACATACACATTCCATGTCTTGATGGAAAAATGGCAAGGTCATAATGAAAACAATACATGTGAGATAGAAGATATTTTTACAGTGTCATCTTTGGAAAACACAAACTGCCATATTGCTAATAACTGTAATATGACTTCCCGTGTTCAAAAATGTTAAGATATAAAAGAAATCTAATAATTAATGAACACGGTAATTACCTATATTGAGGAAGTATCAAATGAGAAGCAAGACAAGCCCATGTGGCATAATCTTAGCTCAAGCATCTGAGGCATCAGCTACCTTAGAAATTCCTGCAAGGCTTGAAATTGGTTGAAAGTTCGAAGACAAAGCAGTTAGATTCATGAAACTCTCTCTTCATCCTCTGTGTTTGTGTAGCTATCTATCTCACTCATAGTGAGAGAAAGCTTGCTATGTAGAGAAATTAAGGTCAAGATTCTCCAGCTCTTGCAGATAAGCAGCATAATAATGATAATTGAGATATTAACAAAACTCTGCACATTAAACAATAAGACCCTCATCCTTCTTGTTAGCTCCCAGAACTTTGTCATGGAGATTCACTCTTCATTCTTTCGCGTGTGCTTTCATTTATGGATAGTGGATTGGAAAATTCTTCTCTGGAAAAACAAGCATGATAGCTAAGCATGTAATGGGCCTAGAAAGTGCACAGAGAGATATGCAGATAAGAACATTTGCATTCACTGGGGCAAAGAGTGTTCAGATCCTGTCTCAATCATGCAACAGTGAAGCCTTGCTCACCTAGAGCTTCTAATCATCTTGTTAGTGCTTTCACTTAAAATTAGAGTGGATACTCAGAAATCACCAGGTGTATATGGGAAATATCAGCATGGAAGAAGGAGACTGAAACAAATAGAGAGAGCTTACCATAAACAGGGACAGAGAGCAGGAAAAATCTCAACACAAAACAGACAAATCACACTGAATTTTAATGTTCAAAAGGTAAGAGAAGATACTGCATTCCTAAAATAAGAGCGAGGTAATATACAAAGGGAATAATTAGAGAAAAATAAATATATCTTGAAAAGACAGCTTCAATTAAAAATTCAACAGAAATATCAAAGAAAGTAGAACCAAAAGGCCAAGATTTTTAAAAGTAGAAAAAAAGGGACATTTCTTAAATAACAAATGACAATCTGGAGGTCCATCATCTGGCTAACATAAATTCAAGAAAAAAAGAACAGGAAAATAATTTTAAAGGAAGAATTAACAGAGAAATAATGCAAGGAAATTTCTCAGAATTGAATATCCATTGGTGTTCAGAACAATTTAAAAAGAGAGAAAAAGAACTCACCCTAAAGCCTATCATCATAAAATGCCTGAAACTAGAATACATTAAAATCAAAATAGTTCCAGGGAGACAATTACATGTCACTCATAAGGGAAGAAGTAGAATGGAAATTGACATCTTCAGCAAAGCTAAAAACTACATAAGAATAGAGTAATTCCTTTTAAATTCTGATAAAAAAAATTCCAACATAGGATTTTATAGCCATTCAAACTATCTATCAAATATGAGAGTACAATAAATACATTTTCAGATATATTAGCTTTCGAACCACAGTGGACCCTGGAATAACACAGAGGTTAAGGGTGTTGAACCCTGTGCAGCCAAAAATCTGCATGTAACTTTTCACTCCCCAAAACTTTATGAATAGCCTACTGTTGGCCAGAAGCCTTACCAATAACAAACAATCAACACATATGTTGTATGCTATATGCCTTAAATACTGTGTTCTTATAATAAAGTAAGCTAGAGAAAAAAATGTTACTAAGAAAATCATAAGGAAGAGAAAACCTATTTATTACTCATTAAACTGAAGTGGATCATCGTGTAAATCTTCGTTCTCATTGTCTTCACATGAGTAGGCTGAGGAAGGGGAGGACAAAGAGAAGGAGTTGGTCTTGCAGCCTCAAGAGTGGCGAAGACGGAAAACAATCCACTTATAAGTGAATCCACACAGTCCAAACCATGTTGTTCAGGAGTCAACTATACTTATTGCTCAGGCACCTTATCTTAGGCAACTATTCTAGCACCTCAAAATGTGTTCCATCAAAAGAAGAAGATAATCAAGAATGAAGACCAGGAATCCAGAAAGAGTGGGTTTGCCATGTAGATGGGAGAAAGGAAAAAGGAAATCTCAGCAAGAGAGCAACCTACTGGGCCTCATACAACCGGTTGAAACTGGAAAGGAAGATGAAGCAGTATCTCCAATGGGAATAAATAAGCAGGTAGGTGATCTCATGTGTTTGGGTCACTAAGAAAGAAGACTCAAAAGGGGCTTGATAATTTTTGAAAAATTAAAAATCAGGACATACAAGTTTTGCAAAAATTATTTTTAAAAAATCATTTAAATAATGAACTAAACAAATTATTGCACAAGAAAGGTAAATGGAGCATACTGCTTGACTTGGTTCAGGAGCAAATAATAATTACTTACCATCTATAAGGCAAATGTTGAAATTTGCTTTCTGAACTATTTTGATATAATTTTATTGGGTGAATGAAATAATGCAAAATAGATGGTGAAGATAATTGGGTGTTTAGTCTTCATATTTCATTATAGAAGACAATGAATAATATTTAAAATTAATAAATCAAGAAATAGAAATATTAATGTGTTACTGGAATTAAAAGAGAAGAGGAAAAAGAAGAGGATTGCTGTTGTTCTCATTTAAGTCTTATTTATTATCATTATTATTAATTTTACTTTATTTTTTTACATTTTATTTTTCCTTCAACTTTTATGTTAAGTCCCAGGGTACATGTGCAGGATGTTCAGGTTTGTTATGTAGGTAAATGTGTACCATGGTGGTTTGCTGCCCAGATCATCCCATCACCCAGGTATTAAGCCCAGCATTCATTAGCTGTTTTTCCTGATGCTGTCCTTCCCTGCACCTCACAGGCCCCAGTGTGTCTTGTTCCCCGCAATGTGCCCATGTGTCGTCATCTTTCAGCTCCTACTTATAAGTGAGAACATGTGGTGTTTGGTTTTCTTTTCCTTCAATAGTTTGCTGAGAATAATGGCTTCCAGCTCCATCCATGTCCCTCAAAGTACATGATCTTATTCCTTTTTATGGCTGTATAGTATTCCATGGTATATAGGTACCACATGTTTTTTTTTAAATCCAGTATATCTTGGCATTATGTAGATAAAATTCATAGTTTTTATAAAGATAAGAAAATTTCCACTCTTCTACTTATTACCTTTGTACTCACAGACAAGGTATTTTCTTTCTATAGCCTCAGTTTAGGGTATTTAAAATGAAGAAAATAATAGCAATTATCATGTATAGCATTTACAGCTTGCCACACTAAACACTTAAATATAATATTTAGCTTAATCATCACAAAACTTCCATGATTTTTCCTGTTCTTTTTATCCCCATCTTATAAATGAGAAAAACATGTATCACAGAAGAGTTGAGTAATTTGTCCAAGTTCATGTAACAGGTAAATGAAGAAAATGGAATTTGAACTCAGGCAGGAAAATGGAAGAAATATGTCCAATCCTGGCTATTACAAAGTTAATATGGAATTTAAATAAGAGCACTTATCAGTGTACTTGGCAAATGGTAAATGTTCAACAAATATTTGCAAATGAGTGAGTGAATATTCATGTAACAACTCCATTATGTGCATAAAACACATATAATATACACTTTATAATGCTGATATATTGAACCCACACAGTTGTGAACCAGGTATTGCCAGGACTTTAGTGTATGATTTTGAAAGTTATTGAAGTCTACAGACACACAACCACCAAGCTCTCTACAATTTAATAGATCCTACAATAATGACACTTTTCTTTATTAATTTATTCGGTGTCCTAATTTTTAAGAGTTTACAGATTGTGAAGGATATTTTTCTTCCTGAAAGTCTGGTCAGGTAAAGAAATTTCTGCAGTTACATCACAGCCAGAAATTATGTTTTTCAAATATGTGCTTCAAGAAGGAAATGCCTTTGTCAGTTCTCCTTCTCATCTTTGTACTGGATCAATTTCCCTATTGATTATGCTAATATACATCACATCAGACATGCCACCCAGAAGCTGGAATGTCTAGAGTTGCAAGTCTGTGAGAGAGTATGAATGGATTTCTTATCACCCTTGTTAGGTGGGCCTTTATACAATATTTTCATCAGTCTTTGAAGGAGAATCTTATCAAAAACAGTTCAGATTTTATTTCAGTCAATAGTTAATTACCATATACCCATAAAAGTTCTGCCATTAAATTTTTAAAATCCTAAATGTCTCGAAGACCCTAAAGAATCACAAAAAAAGAAAAAAAATTTTTTAAAGATGAAAAGCCAGTAAGAAATATTTTGTTAGCCACACATAGACTTAGAGCTCAAGAAAATTGGCTTTTTAAAAAGAAATGCTGAAAGATGTTTGCTCACTGGTAAGATAGATTTGTTTAGGGGACCAGCCAGATTCAGGAAATGTAATTGAAACAAAGAACTCTTAATTCTAAGTTCAGTGCTTTTTCAACTATTCCATATTGTCTGCTATTAAAAATAACTCAATGAACATAATGAATTGTAGTATCAAATTAAAGATTACTAAATTTGAATATTAATAAATAGTACTATCACTGGTTGCTCGTATATGTAACTATGACACCTTGTTCAGAAATGCCTGAAGTTTAAAATAGCAATCTGACTTTTAGGAAAGTTTCCATTACAGACGTAAACCAATTTCTTATTGCTGTTCACAAGTACCAAACTCTAAAAATTGATTTTGTTTTCATCTGAGCTTAGAAGAATTAGTTTTGAATGAAGGAAACAGAGCTAAGAAAATAACCTTGATTTTAAAAGGATGGACATTAAGAAAGCTTACTTTATTATTTTTTTATGGGAATATCCACACTACTAGAAGTTTCTTTGGAACCCATCTTGGCATTGTTTATGTGATGCACATTTTAATGCATACTCATTTTTACTTCTTTCAGGCCAAAAAAAAAAAAGCTCTGTAATTTCAGCATAATAGATTAGGTATACCGAACTTGAAGTAGTTTTTTGTTTACATCTTGATGGTTGTAAATGGCTACTATATTCTATTTTTTTTAAATGGTTTATTTATTAACCTAATGATTTATATATTAGTCAGCAATGTTCACAATTATATCATGGGTCAGTTGTTTAATGTATTGAACCTCATTCTGTCCTTAGTAATAAAAACATTTTTATTTTTTCTAGTTGACTTTGCACCTGTACGTTACCATTTTTATAAGCCATTATTTACCACTTATCTTGGTGGTCAAAGTTTAATAGGGAACTATTATCCTTAAATGAATGTAGATAATCTGAATCGATCAGGTTAAAATTTGCACTCCCAACAACATTATGCAACTGTGATTGCACTTACAAAGAAACCAAAATAAAATAAATTTAAAAAAAAAGAAATTGATTGTTTAAGCACTTTTAAGATGTATCTACTTTGAAACAACATGCAACAATTAGTGTAGATAGAATGACCATATCATTGAGATCATATTTGAACATGGTTGATCATCCTGAATGGCTTCGGATAAATGAACACTGATATTTAAGCAAGTGATTCTTTGCTCAAATGTTTATAGAAAGAAGAAAAAATGAGAAACGGGAAAGAATTCAAAAGGATGGTATTTGATTTGGTTCAAATCCCATCCAAATGTTACCATTGTTACTGTTTGGGAACATATTGTGATGGAAGAATCTCTTGACCAAAGAAGTGGTAGGTTTAAAGTATTATCCTAACATAGAGCAGGTTGCCTGGGGATTCAGACTGTATATTGGCTTGTAGTTTTGCAACTTGGTGATATTATTTATTTGAGGAGACTCAGGAGCAGTCCAGAGAAGCATGAAGATTGCATCATGGTGCTCCGCAGTATGCCATTGTAATATGTAGAGAAGTCGATGGAAGAGCACTGAATCAAGAAAACTTAATTTTGACAGGTCTGAAATATAGTCTATTTTCGTTAACCAAAAGGAACACATACATTTACTACATTAGAGAAATTTCCATTATTTTTCTCTCAGCCATGAAAATCAATTTTGATGTGATTACACTCAGGGGCTGCTTGATCTGCTTCTGACACGACAAAATGGATAGAGACAGTGGATGGTGTAGCGTGAGGGATACCGTAGTTTGCCTGGACTCTGTGACAAACTGGTAATAGTGAAATTCAAATATCAATTAGGATAATTTGTGTGAAAACCAACATAAGACAAAATATTCACTATGCTGTATGTAAACTGTAAGAAAAAATGTTTCAATATATCAAGTAACCAGGTATTTTCATCATTTCACTTTTGCTGTAAGTTTTATTTAGATAAGTACAAGGATATCACTAGTTGTAACCCATAAATATATTTTATCTCTTTAATAACATTGTTGAACTTTATATGTAAGGCATTTATTTAAGAAATCTTTATTGAACTATAGATTTGATTTTTTAAGTAAGAATGAGAGACTATGTGGTAGCTGACAATTTTATTTCTGAGCACCCCAGTGAAAGGTGCTTGGGCTATATATCTGGGATACAATCATAAACAAAGTAGACAGTACTTGTTCTTATGGAGTGTGAAGTCTATTTGGGAATGCAAACAAGAGTGATTATAATAAAGTGTGACAAGTTCTACAATAAAATAAACATAGTGTTTCATAGGAGCATCTAGAAGAGATGCCTAATCTAGTATAGTGTTCCAAGATTTACTGAAGGAAGTTATTTCTAAATTGAGCCAAGGAGGAATGATAGACTCTGTTTGATAGAGGTTAGTAAGAAATGGAGACTTAAGATGAGGGTAGGGATCTGGGAGGAAGGAGGCTATCCAAAATAGAAAATAGCATACCCATGGTTCTATAGGGGAGAGTGTGGATGACACAGAGAAACCAGCTGGAGTATTTATACTACCTGCAGTGTAGAATGTGAGCAGTGGGATAAGGGGTAGTAATGAGAAATAAGATAAGAATGCAAGCAATGTCATTTTATGGGGGGACCATAGGAGAAAACCTTGTCAAGGGGAATGGACTTTTATCTGAAGGAAAGAGAGTTCATTGGATGGTTTCAAGCAGCAAATACATATTTATATATACATATATTATTTATATATTATATTTTATATATATATTTAGACTTGCACTTCTAACTACATGGAAAGTATGAATTAGATGTAAATCAAACTGAGAGAAGGAAGAAAGGTAGGGGATTGTTTAGGTAATATAGGCAGAAGATTATGGTAATCTTAACAGGAATATTAAAAATGGGGATGGAGAAAAGTAGTACATTGTAAACGTTTTTGATTTTTTGTTTGTTCATTTGTTTGGAGGATAAATTTTCAGGGATATGTATAGTCCTATAAATGTATATATATGTATGTCCTGTAAAGTAGGACTGAAGACAAGATAAACTAAGACCTAAAAGCTAGACAGAAACCACAGTTGCTGAAGGTCAGTGACCGAAGTCCCTGGGAGAATTATTAATAGCAATAAATGCCATTGGGAAATGGCAGGAAGTTGGAAAGGAGAATTTGAGTCTAGATTATCAGAAAGGGCTGAAATGCTCACAAGTTTCTGGTATCCATTGGCTTCTAACACAAAACTTCCTAACCCTTAATTTATGCTCATTCAACTTCACTGTTTAAGAAACACATAGTTCAAGATTCCCGAAAGAGAAAAGCAAGGCATTATGTCTGAGGATCATCATAAAGGAAAACTAAAAATAAAAATGAGTAATTAAGTCAAAAATCTCTGCAGTTGATGTAAATGTCAGACACAGAATATAAAAGATTACTCTATATGAGACATAATAAAACAGAAACTGCTGTCTTAAAGTTAGTCAGAAGTTTATTAGAAATAAAAAGATACATTTTGGACTACACAATTTCTAAAATTAAACATATGTTAGTTGAAATAAAAACTTTGATTGGGTTAAACAGCTGAATGGATACAGCTAAAAAGAGAATTAGAGAACTAGCATACATATTCAACAGTAGTCAATAGGAAGCTGAAAAAAGATGGAAAATAGGAATGAAAGGTTACAAGATATAAAGGATAATAGAAGTAGTTTTAACAAAAACATAATTCAATCCCAGATGAAGAGAATAGAGAGGCAATACATAAAGACATGAGAATGCATTTTCCACTATCAATGAAAATATATATCTACAAATCTAAGAATTGGAATGTTCCTCAAGCAGGATAAAAATAAAGGAATCAAAAGTGTAACATACTATAGTAAAACTTCAGAAGAATAGACAAAAGGAAAACTTTAAAAGCAGTCTAAGAGACTGGGTCAATGTGAAATGATGTTAGCTATTTTGAATATTGGTGTGTTTAACTGATCAGACTGCTTTGTGAAACAGCAGCTGCTGTACAGTTCACACATGATAACAAGTTAGAGGTTGGATAAGCTGTTTTTCTTTCCTTGATTTAGCATTATCTCTTGGGCATGTCTCTGAACTAGGCACTCAGGTAATTATTTCTCAACGCTTTCTCCTTCTGTCCTCTTGATAACCCTGTGAGGGAGATATTCACTTGAAAGAGGGAGGTGCTGAAGCTTGAGGGGCTTTTGTGATTTTCCCAAGGTCATACATCAAAGAAGTGATATAACAGGGACAGAAACCCTGGACTTCTAATCCCACATTTATTTTCCTCTGAACACTGTCCCTTTTAGTGGTTTGCCTTTTATTTCTTGTTCCTATGAGTCCTACATTAGAATGTTTTCAATGTATGAAGTAGAATATCATAATTGTTAATTCTAAAATAAAAATAATTTAAATAGTTTAAAAACAGACAGAGAAATAACATATAACCAACAAATAAAATAGAACATCGTTGGAAGCCAATAAGTAGTAGCAAGAGGGTTGTTGATGGAAATGACTGCTAAGTTAGAATCATGTCATCAGTAAAATCATTCTTAAAGAAAAGTGTGAAAGAAACCATATGAAAATGAACAAAAGTGAGACATCATCACACAAAAAAAGCTGAATAAAAGAAAATTCTAAAGAATATGTTCAACATAGAAGGAAAATAAAACTAAAACATGCCACGTGTTTTATAGATTATACAAGTTAGGAGAGTGATCTAATTTAGAGAGTTCTATAGTTCTGAAATTATTACAAAAGAGAATTAAGATATTGTTTAGTTTGTGACTCATTAAAACTAAATTTGCATGATAAAATTTCAGCGGTATACAAACTAAAAAGATGAAAATAGAAATGATAATATGAGAAAAAAAAAATTAGCTAAAATGTTTAAATGTGAGTACCATGGTAATAAGGAGACATGTATAAATTTAAAAGAAAGATGGTAGAAACAGACCCAATTATGTTTTAATAAGAAACATTTATAAATGTATTATGCTCATCAAGAAGAGACAGTGATTATCAATTTGGATTTTTAAAGTGTCACTGTATGCTGTTTACAAAAACATGACTAAAAACTTAAAGACATGGGCTTAAAGTAAAATATATTTTTAAAAATAAATGCTAACTTAAAAGAAAGCTGACCTAACTCTCTTAATAGTAGAAAAATATAATTTAAGGTCAAAACATGTTTATGGTTATAAATTGTTATCAAGTCAGGATAAAAGTCTACATTTACCATGATTCTCTGAGAATTCTATGTTTTTATGTGCCTAATAAAGCTATCTCAAAATAAATAAATAAAATATTGATAAAGCTACTTAAAAAGTTTACAAATTCTTCATCATTGTGGCAAATTTAACATGTTTATCAATTCTTGATAGATAAACTGGAAAATATAATGAGTTTAAATACAGAAAACTTGAAGACTGTTAAGAATCTAGAATTAACAGACTTATATAAACTTTTTCATCCAAGAATAAGAAAAGGTACATTATTCTCAAACACCTAAAGCATTTACAAAACCTGTGCACTGGGTCAAAATGTAGGTTTTAATAAATTTCAAAATATAGTCAATATAAATGGTCAAATTCTCTGATTACAAGGCTATTAACAACAAGTTAGTACACATACATACTTAAGAGTAATAACTTATTACTCTTAAGTTGTTGTAATCAAATGTATCAAAACTACTACATATTAAAGCTTTTATTTAGAAGGAAATATACATAGTGCTTACATATAAAAAAGAAAAGCTGAATATTAATGGGTTAAGTGCTCAACTAAAGAAGGTAAGCCATAATAAACCCTATAACAGAATTCATAAAATATAAAATTACTGTAAAGTTATTTTTTAAACATAAAATTTTTGTTTTCTGAAGACATTAATAAAACGGATAAATCTCCAGGAGGATTTATCAAAGAGAAAAAGCCTAAATTAATGATAATATAAATGGAAAGAGTGATATTACTACAAGTGCACAAAACTTTAAAAGGTGTTAAATAAGAAAGAAGTGTTGGGAGTGAGTTTCTTAGTCAACAACTATGCCGTTCAATGAGTTAAGAGACACATTATGAAAAAGAGGCTTGGGAAACTATATTTAGACACTGAATTTGTGGGCTTTATGGGGCAATTAAGTAGTAGTATCAAGTAGCCAGTCTACATTCAAGTTTGAAATTCAAGAGAAAGAGCTACAGGTGGAGGCAATAAAAAAAATAGGTAAAATGTATTAAGCATTTTCTACATGTCACTGATTCTCTTAAGTAATGTACACGTGCTTACTTAAAGTCTAAAACAAATTATTTTCAACAAATTTTTTACAATAAACTGATCTGAAGCTTAGACGAATTAAGTCATTTCTCTATCAGATATCCAGAAAGTAGCAAAGTAAGAATTCAAACTTTGAGCATAGGTCTCCTGTCTTTAAAATTTATGTTTTTAAACACTGTCCCATGCTTCTTCATCTGAGCTGGAGATTTATAGATTGGGACCTATCAGGTTATAGATGGAAATTGAGGCCTTGAAAGCAGAACATTTCAGCCAGGGAAACTATTTAAAATATGAAGGTAAAAGGGTTTAGGGCAGTGTTCTGAAAATTGCCAGTATTTTAAGGGTAGGCCAAGGAGAAAGAGAAGCTCACAAAACAGACAAAAATGAAAGGGTCAGAGAAGTATAAGGTAAGTAAGGAGAGTGCAGTAACAGAAAAGTCATAGGGAGAGGTCATTTCAAGAAAGAAGCAGCAGTCAATAGTGTCAAACTCTGCCAAGTGTTCAGGTAGATAAGGCCGGGAAATTATTTATTGAATTTAACTACAAGGCCATCATCACTGACATTGACAAGAGCAGGTTCGGCAGAGTTGGAAAAGCAGAATCCAGATTTTGGAAGGTTGTGGAATGAAAAGGAGAAACAGAAGCAGAGACCAAACTCAGACTTCCTTGATAAGTTCGATTGCGAATGGGAAGGGAAAAATGCATGAGCTACTGAAGGAAAACGTGGAGTGAGTGTGTAAATGCTGATTAAAAGTGAATATAATGGTAGGTTTGAAATGTACAGGAGTGCAGAAATGATTTGTCAAACAGCTTTATTATGCTTACTCTTCTAAGGTCTTTATAAACGTTATTTTTTTTTTCAATTCTCACCACAATTCTATGAAATAGTCAAATTTCATATCACCATCTTACACTTAAAATATAAGATTGAATAGGATAAGTCACCTGCTCATTGTCACAGAGTTATTTAGTGAGGAGCCATGGTTCCAATCTAGGCTGTGACTGACTACATTAAACCAATTACCTACAGATAAGCAAGAAAGCAAAGCCTTTGAAGAGAAGGAGCCACAGGGATTCAGCAAACAAGCTTTGAGAGGTGAGCTTTGGATGAGAGGGGGAACATTTATTACATTGCAATTAAATGAAAGACACAATATTGTGCAGAAGCACATATGCGTGATGCTGTGGTAACTGAAAGCTCAGGGAGTTTTCATTAAAAGGATTCTGTTCTTACCGTGAGGTTTCATTTAAGGACATCTGTGTGAGATGATGGGGATAGAGATTTGATGCAAATGGTGATGGTTTGACATGTGTCATAGAGAAATGAAAAACTGAGTTTATGCACACAGTAGGACTGCAGGGAAGCTACAATAATTATTTTATATTTATGACTACAAAGTATTGACAATGGCAGTTTGAAAGTTTGTATGTTATTCTTTTTTCAGCTTGGAAGCTCAGGGCAGTACTTTTCAAAGTGGCTTAAGCTTTACCCATGAGAAAAAAATGTAAGTGATCGCAAAAGAATGGAATTGAGGGTACTGTCAAAAGGGCAATTTGAAATGATAAAACTTGGAATCCAAGCTGGGTAGGAAAGGCAGTGAAGATAAAAATGAGAGTAGAGACATAAATACCCCAGGGCAGTGGTTCTTGACCTATCTACACAGTGCTTGGGTTTACTAGAGTCTAAATTCAAAGTGTAGAGATTGTAAAATAATTTCATAGGACAAAAAAGCGTCCACATTTTCTTAGATTCCCAGTGACTTGAATGTATGCCATTAAATGTCTGTGGTCTTCCAATTATATAGAAGAAGTGATGTAAGAGACTTGAGTTGAGGAGCTGCAAGAATGGGGGTTTAGGAGAAAGTAAGGTCATTCAGTTTATTTAACGATGACTTTTTCTAATGAGGATAAAATTTAAGTGGCAGCCAACTTATGGTTCAAATTTGTGGCAGTGGCCAGTACTATATGCATCTCCGGTATGACTTTAAGAGTCTAATAGTGGAATTTTGATGGAAAGGAAGAGGGGGAACTAATGGCCAAGGTCTTTAGTTGAGTGAGAAGATTAACTCAGATGTTTGTGGATGACCCTGGGAAGGAATACAAATGATTTAGCCAGATGGGCATGTACTTCAAAGAAGGAGGTTTTAGTTTCACTTTTTCTTCTTTCTTTTCTTTTATTGCATTTTAGGTTTTGGGGTACACGTGAAGAACATGCAAGATTGTTGCATAGGTACACACGTGGCAGTGTGATTTGCTGCCTTCCTCCCCTTCACCTATATCTGGCATTTCTCCCGATGCTATCTCTCCCCAACTCCCCACCCCCCCGTCCCTCCCCTATTTCCCCTCAACAGACCCCAGTGTATGATGTTCCCCTCCCTGTGTCCATGTGTTCTCATTGTTCAACACCCACCTATGAGTGAGAACATGTGGTATTTGATTTTCTGTTCTTGTGTCAGTTTGCTGAGAAGGATGGTTTCCAGGTTCATCCAGGTCCCTACAAAGGACACAAACTCATTGTT
>PVKP010000240.1:94300-230909 GCA_004027715.1 Plecturocebus donacophilus
CATTGTTCAACACCCACCTATGAGTGAGAACATGTGGTATTTGATTTTCTGTTCTTGTGTCAGTTTGCTGAGAAGGATGGTTTCCAGGTTCATCCAGGTCCCTACAAAGGACACAAACTCATTGTTTCTTATGGCTGCATAGTCACTTTTTTTTTTTAAGAAGTTTAATGCATAATAGTCAGAAGAAGCATGATAAGAGTAATAGAATTCTCAGGCTATATCTTGAGATATTTGCAAAAGTGTAGAAACAGGAGCTGCCATTTAAAAGAGAAAGTGAAATCCTTTAGAATGGCCAAATTGTAGTTAAGATCAGGAAAGAAAATTAAGATTTGAAAAAAAAGTTCGGATTGATATGTAGCTTTATAAAAATTGCAGAGGATTGATGGGTAAAGGAAGGAAATAAAGACTAGTTATTAACAAGAAATTAAGGGGATGAGAATTTCTTTGAAAGGTAGATAATTGGACAAATTTAAACACTGAGTATGAAACATTCACATTGAAATCAGTTAAGCACAGAAGTACCTTATCACATAATGCTTCTAATAATTTTAAAAGCATTTTATTTTTTTAGAATTGCACTTTATGTCATCTATTATATTGCCAAGGAAAAATCTATCTATTAATATAATGAATATAATAGGCCTTACTTTTGGGGGGCCCAGTCCATTCTATCCTGTTATATTATTTGTTTAATATAATACTAGAAAAAATTTGTAGTGTTTTCTTAAGGATCTTTTATCTATAATCTTAAACACAATCACTCTACGATGTATTTTTGTATGCTAGTCTTGAAGGTTTAAAGAGCAATCTTTTCTAAGCTTCATAATAAAGTATTATCTATGTTCTAAAACAGTTTAAATAAGAAAAGAATAATTTTTACATAACTTTTTCATAAAATCATCTAAACCATCTTTTACTGTCACAATTTTTGGGAGGTACATTGTTTTTTAGGTTTTATAATTGTAATTAGTCTTACATGATTCTCATGTCTTAATTTTGACAATTAATATAATTTTAAAATATATTTTGCCATTTGTGTTTTCCAATTTTTAGTATATAGTAATTTTACATTAAAAATATCATTGTGATTTTAATCCAGTCCTTCTTACTTTGAACAGTTCATAGGTGATCTTCCTCACTTTTATTTCCTCTCTCAATTAACATTGCCAGGCTTGACTATTCTATTTTTTCAAATCAACTTTTACATGCAATTCTTTTCATTCTTCTACGTCTTCTTTGTATGATTCACTCTCTTCTTCTCATATTTCTTTTTATTAATACCTTAATCTTACTTTACTCATTTAATTTTTCATTTGCTTTATAATGAGTTCTTGATCTGAACATTCACTTTTTTCTATTTTCATCATTTCTTGCTTAAAATATGTGCGTGTAGGCATATATATTTCTCTATAGATGGAGATTTGCTGCATTTTATTAATATAATATGTGGCACTCTCATTTACATTGTGTTCTATGTCATTGTCAATGCAAATTTAATTTGTATTGACCTCAGAGTTATTTATGAAATTTTTATTTATTTTTCAAGCATTTTAAACATATGCTTTTCTTATTAGTATCGAGTTTTGTTGCATTATTATTATAGAGTATGGCTCATAGACTTTTTAAAACATTTACCTAGCTTTTCAATGGTGGCTTACTACATGTTCAGTTCTTCTAAAAGATTTGTAATGATTAGCAAGGTTTAGCAAATTAGCAAATTAGCTATTTGTAGGGTAGAATGTTTAGCCTGAAAATATACTACATTACATATAATAAAGTAGCACATAATAAAATGTTATGGCATATAGTAATATATAATGGCTCACAAAATCATATGTAGTGTAGAGTATAAATTCATAGCTTTTATGTCCTGATTAACTTTGGCTAACAAGATTTACCAAAGACTTAGATGAGTGTGCTTTTGACTGCCATTAATATTACAATTTAACTTCTCCTCCATGTATTTTGAGCCAATTTTACTTGATAGCTGACATCTATAATATTGTAAATTATACTTATTATTGCTATAAAATGTCTATTTTGTCTTATAGAATGCATTTGTCTTAAGTTTTATTTGATGGATATTAATGCTGTGACCTCTGCTTATCTGCAATTTAGGTTTACCTGAAAATACATTTACTCCTATTTGTTTGTTATCACTTAGTTTCACTTAGCTTTAAGTGTTTCAATTTAAATTCAAGTCCTCGGGCAAGCCTTGCAATTCTGCTAGGGCCCTTCCAACTGAATCTCCGAGCCTTTGCTCTGTTGCTTCTGCAACTACAGGCAACTACAGGGTCCTCTTTCAAGGTTTCCCTGTACTGCAGACTTCCTTTGCAATACTAATTTTGTCAACTTCCATCCTTAACCATATTTTCTGTACTTCATTCACATTTTTCTCAAAGCCACTGTATTATGGCATTCATATTTTACATATGCCTTCTCACAGTACCTCTGTATTCCTTGAAGGTAGTAATGGTGACTCTTTAAAAAAATCTGAAGTATCTAATAATAGAGGTCAATAAATGCTTATGAAATAAATAAATGAATAAATGAGTAGATGAAAGTTTCTGTATGCATCTGTGACTTCAGGAAGGGATGAGGTGTCTGCCTTAAAGATATGCCAGCAGTGACTGGATTATATATATTCTATCTCATATATTATGTTTGTACATAAAATATGTATTATATATATATTACACACATATATAAACTCTTCAATCTTTATATGTGTACATACAGTGTGTGCATACACACACACACACACACACACACTTTCTTCCATCCATTGATCTATCTAACAACTATACGTATATTGACTCCTCTAAGATATTTTCCAATCCAGGAAGCTCTATATGAAGACAGAAATATTTGTATAATGAAAACTTTTATTTTTTGTCTTAAGCAACAAAATTTTTAGAGAATCTTTTGTTTCTTATATTATTGTCCTTTTATTATTGTTTTCTAGAAAAATTATCTTTTTTTCTTTTTTGAAAACATATCAAGCCATGAACATCTTCTACTTTATTATTTCCTAAGCCATTTATAAAATCAAGAAACTTCTACTACTTATAAGAAAAGAAATCCTTATTGCCAACTTGTTTAGTTAACTTATTAACCTGAGTCTTAGGAGGACTTTGTGTATGGCACTAGATATAAAATTCCTGAGACAAGTTTCTGTAGTTCATACACACTTATTCAGGTCTCCAAATAAGGTAAATGAAGAAACAAGCCAACACAATCTGTAAACGTCAAACCTGAGTGAACTGTTTTAATATCCAATAAATATTGATTTTATGTTGTGCAATTGTACTACTCTTATAAATTAAAAATATTCTTTGGTCTCTCAATACCCATATCAATGGATATGTTTTCCTGTGATAGGCACATATTAACCTTAATGAGAATTATTTTCTGGATTAGAAACAAAAAAGAAATCATCTCTTTAAAATTATACATTGTGTACTACATACAAATCACATCTTTGAATAGGAGTTGGTTCACGCAATTTTGCTTGTGTGCCTATAAATGTATCTCTTAATATTAAGAGTTTGTATGTATCATATGTACTTTTGGACCATTTTAACATTCTGAATCCTTAGGGGTTTTCTTTCATCTACCTGATTCTGCATATATAGAAAGATATAAATATACTAAAGGCACTATGATATTTACCTGTGATTTGATGGTAAGTATCATCCAGTGGATCCATTCCCTCTGCTAACATTTCCTGTTCCTTCTGTTGACCCAAGCAGATAGATATGGTCTGGCTCAGCTGACAATAGTGTAAATTATTTCATGTCTTGGAGTAAAGAATGCTGGAAATCATAGACTTTGGAACACAGTAGAAAGAACTCTCTTTTTGTATTCTAGTCCTGATGGTGTCACTGATTTTGTGAACTTGCATGTCTCTTCACCCCTGAGTCTCAGAATCCTCAACAGATTAAATAAGAAGATTGTAGTGAAGAAATTGGAATCTCAGTGGGGTTTTAGAGAGACTATGATGAGAAAACTAGTGACAGGCAGGTGGAGGTGTTCTAGGCAGAGAGGAAGGAAGAAGAGTGCTGTGAGGTAGAAATTCACTGGCGATATTAACCAATGTATTTAGTCGTGAAAAATAAGGTAAAACATGTTACTGTGGGCCAAACTGTGGAAATGTGAAATATCACATTCAGTTTTTTAACCTGGCTTATTTATATACTCATATTTATCCTTTCATATTTTGGACTTTGGCTTAATTTGACTTTCACGTTCACCTGTATTTTGTTTGACATTTTCTTATTCGTTTGAACTAACATTGTTTGTTTTGCTTTGCTGTTTTTCCAGTATTCCATCGCCACAGTTCTGATGTCTACCTTTCCTTAGACACAAAAGAAAATACTGTAACAACTCACAGATATCCTTGAGGTTCAAAATATGTTGTTGCTGAAAATTTTAGGAGATTTTTCCAACAACATCCCATGAATTTATCCAATATCTCCCTGTAATGGCATGTAAATAAATGTACAATTTATTGTGTTATATTTGCTGAAGAGAAATCTGTCAAGTGAGGATGTCTAGAGAGAGTAATAATGTTTTTATTCATCCATAAACTCACCAATCCATTTATTCATTAAACTGATATTTATTGAGCCCTTTCCATGTGACAGTCACTACACTAGAAGCTAGACACATAGTCCTCATTTTCTAGACACTTAAGATCTAATGTGGGAAACACACAGTAGACAAGTAAACGCTGACTGAAATATATAATTATAAATTGTGATAAATACTATAGAGGAAAGAGCTACCTGCTATGATAGACTGCCAGGGCTGGACGTAATTTACACAGGGTAGTCAGCACAGGCTTTGATGAAAAGTATGTTCTTAATTACAAGCCATGGCTTTAACTTCAAGTTAAGTGATTCTTTGGGAAATATCGCTCTCTCTCTGGCAACTATACTGACTGTTATTTTGCAAATCAAGCATTAGGCAATTTTTCCTTTCTTTTTTTTTTTTTTTTGGTGATTTTTGGACTTTTCATGTTGTTCATTGGTTTGATTCAATTCAACTTGCTGTGAGAGTATATCAGGGATCATTTTAATTTGGAGTTTGTAACTCAATATAGAAAAGCACATTATTTTTTTAATCTTCAGTAAAAATTTCTAGTGAAGACCTCTACTCCTAAGAATTAACAATTTGCAATACCTATTTAGACTTGTAGTTCATTTTTAATGTTAATCATAATTACACAAACAATTCAACAGGAATTTGGGTTTCTATGTTCTCCCATTTTATTTATCTTATTTCTATAGTTCTGCAAAATAGGTAATACCATTATTTGTTCTTGGCTGATAAGACTGAATCGAGACATTTTAGCAACCTTCCTAAGATCAATAATGCAAAAAAAGGTAATGTAAAAAATTAAATCATTGGCTTGGCATGATGGCTCATTCCTATAATCCCAGCACTTTGGGAGATCAAGGCAGGTGGATCACGAGGTCAGGTGTCTGAGACCAGCTGACCAAAATGGTGAAACCCCATCTCTATTAACAATATAAAAAAAAAAATTATCTGGGCATAAGGGCATGCGCCTGTAATCCCGGCTACTCTGGAGACTGAGGCAGGAGAAATGCTTGAACCTGGGAGGAAGTGTTCGCAGTGAGCCAAGATCATGCCATTGTACTCCAGCTTGGGTGACAGAACAAGACTCTATACCCGGAAAAAAAAAAAGTTACATAATTAGCTATCTAAATTGCTAGGCCAATATACTTTCTATTCATTTTGGTTACTAAGTATTTCACATTTCTTTATGTAAACTTTTTTTCTTTTTTTGAGACAGGATCTCACTCTGTTGCCCAGGTTGTAGTACAGTGGCATGATCTTGGCTCACTGCAGCCTCTGCCTCCTGGGTTCAAGTGATTCTCCTGCCTTAGCCTACTGGGTAGCTGGGATTACAAGCATCTACCATAACACCTGGCTAATTTTTGTATTTTTAGAAGAGACGAGGTTTCACCATGTTGGCCTGGCTGGTCTTGAACTGCTGACCTCAGGTGATCCACCTGCTTCAGCCTTCCAAACTGCTGGGATTACAGGCATTAGCCACCACACCCGGCCTCTTGTGTGAACTTTAGAAATGACCATTGTGGGTTGAATTGCATCTCCCCAAAATATATGTTGAATTTCCAACCACTAGAGCCTCAGAAAGTGACAATATTTGGGAATGAGGTCATTCCAGATTCCAGACCTAATTAGTTAAGATCAGGTCATGCTGGAGTGGTATGGACCTTTAATTCAATATGACTACTGTCTTTATAGAAGACAATTTAAAAACATAGACACATGAGGAGAGAACACCACATAATGACAGAGGCAAAAATTACTGTGTGCAGCTGCATGTCAAGGAATGCCAATGATTGCCAGCCAATCACTAGGAGCTAGAGGAGGCAAGGAAGGATTCATTCCCATGGGTTTCATAAGAAGAACGGCCCCTACTCTTGGATGTAGAAGCTGACTTTTTGGAATAAAGGTATCTAGAAAGAAAAGACTATGTAATGGTAGCACAGGTCCTCAGACCACAGCTAAAACTGTGGGGAGACAAATACAAGTTAAATGCTTCTGGGAACTTACCCACTTCCTCATCAAGTGTTTTGTTATTCTTAGAGTGGGGCAGCCACCACTTCAATTTTGCCAGATATGACTCTCCAATAGGTGTCTTCATTGTTACTCTGTTGGAAATATCAGACACAGGAAGCTCCTTCCTCTGGTATAAGGCAGAACACTTAACCTTGTATGTAAATAAGAGTACTCCTAATTAAGTAAATTTAGTTTTTGTCAACAATACATTATTTTTCAAGATCATATATTAATTTCTTTATTCACATGTAATTTCCTTAATGAATTCTTTCCTGTCCATCTCTCTCACTCTCATTTCCTATTGCTTCTTATCTTGTCATTATGGCTTAACATTGTAATTCTTTTCTTTCCTTTCCTCTTTCTCTTCCTCCTTCCTTCCCTCCCTCCTTTGCTTTCATCCTTTCTTCTGTCCATCCTTTCTTCCCTCCCTCCTTTCTTTTCCTTTTCTTTCTTCCTTCTGTTCTTCTTTCTTCGCTTTCTTTCTCTTGTTCTCTTACCTTGTCTTACTCAAGGTAAGACATGACTTGACTGAATCCCTAGCATCTTGAATAGTGCCTGAGTCTGCAATAATATACTCAAAAAACACTGGCTAAAGAAATAAAGTGTAAATAGGTACATTGTTGGGGGAGGACATACACATTGTTATGTTTCATTAAACTATAAACTTCCAGAAACATTACTTTATGGGAACTTGAATCAATAAGACCATAGGAAAGTTCAGACAATCTAGTAAAGAGTTGTTTACACCAACCATGGGATATTCACAGCAAAAATAATGTTTATGGTGCTTTTGAGCCACATAGATGAATGAAGCATCTCATAGGCCACTGGTTAAGTAACTGACACAATAATGCTACCCTTGGTAAACAAAAATGCCTACAAACTTGTGACTAGGTCTCAAGGTTTAGCAAAATGAGAAAAGTGGGTAGACTTGAAAGAAATACAACTTATATTAATATGATTCTTACCTTGGGTTTCCATGTATTTAAAACTATTTTTTCTGGACAATTTCAAAAGATTGTCAAAATGGTCCATGGCACAAAATAGGTAAAAACCTCTGACCTAGAGTGACCTTTTATGGTCATGATGGGTAGCCCTAATGATTTATATCTGTGCCTATAGTGAAGGCATAAAACTGAAGCACTGCAAAGGGTTTTGATAATTTTAAATCAGAGATGTAAAGCAAGTGGGTAATGTGCCATTATTGTCAGCTTAAAGGATGTGATTTTAGAAATTACAGCATTTTTCCCAAGCAGTCTTGGCTGAGATGGAGGTCCTCTTTGTCCTCTTTTGTCAAGTTAGACTTGATAGATATTTCCAGCTATTCATTTAATAATATCTAAATCATAAAGCAATAACCATCATATGACTCTTACATAACTATCTGTTTCTCAAAGAATTATAGCGCTGATGGCTTTTAATGGCCATTTACAATGCCAGAATACTCTTAGGTGATCTCCAGTGGAATCAGTCCAAATTGGTTACCCAGTGGAATTGATCTTTAGTTAAAGGTCAAATTCAATTTTACCTTCAAAATTGAGGAGACTTGGATGTGAACGTTGCCTCTTGATAATAATTGTCAGTGTAAAATTCTTTCTGTATTCATTTTAAAAATCTTTAGGTTAAAGACAGAGGAATAATGCCATCTTCCACCACTCCCAAGTTTCAGAAAGATTGACAGATTGACATGGAGACTATCATGTGGAGATTCAAGTTATCACTGTTCATTTCATATAAAGCTCTTTAGAGAAAGTCTCTATGGAACTACAGCAAACTAGACTTGCTAACACTTCATCAGATATTTAAGTCTACTCATCTAGTCAAGCACAATTGCTGAACAGACATAGCACCCCACTCTGGGGCTGTCTCTTTAAAACTTACATTACAAAGAATTAGAAAATGCATTTTTCCCCCTGCAAGTAAGGTGGGTTCCAAAATAAGAGGATAAAAGGGCTGGCTAAGCTAAGCATACCCAGTTGCTTTTTCCTAACTCATCTGTCAAATGATATGCTGCTATGGAATGAGAGAGACCAGAAGTCCCTGCACATGACAAAAAATTGTGAAACATAAATAGTCATTTCAATACTATTATGTCCAGTGCTGTGACCCTGACCTTCCTACCATCCTCCCTCTGACCTAATTTCCTTACACCTTTCCACATCTTTAAGTGGCAACTTCATCCTTGGCACCTATTTTTTTTTTTTTTTAACATATCTTACCTCAAAGCAGGTCTATGGGCTTCAAATCCTGCTACCCAGAGCTTACTCTCAATACTTGCCATCCAGAACTTATTCCCAATAATTTGAGTAATTCTGTTAAAGCAATGGTCAGATCTTGCTACTCTTCTGCACAAAACTTCTCAGTGGCTCTCATTGTACTCAAATGTAACCCCAAATTATAATTTTAATTTGCCTGGGTTATTGCTGTTAACTTTTAAAGTAAGTTTTATTTACACTAGTGCTTGCAAGATCCTTTTTAGTCTTTAACCTGTTAATGCTCTCAAGTCCTCTTCTAATACCTTCTTGATGTGGTTGCAGCCTCTCCAGCCTCCCAGTGCCTCCTTAAACCCTCAGGTGTGCCTACCCTATGGCCTTTGCTCTGGCTGTGCTCTCTGTCTAAAGACCTGCTCACCTAAATAATCTTCTTGGCTGATTCTCTCTCTTCCCTGAAATGTTTTCTCAAATGTCATTTACTCAAGGAGGCACACCCTGGCCATTTATTACTTTAACCCAGTTGCTCTTCCTTACCCCAGTCCTTTTCTTACTTTTTTCCATAGCACGGAACAACTTGCAACATACTCTACTCTATTTTTTCAGTATTTGCTACCTACATATCAACATTGTATTTCAAATCCTACAAGGGCAGGGATATCTGTTTTGCTCACAATTCTATCTTGAGGACCTAGCATAATGCTAGCGCCATAGTAAACACTCAGTAAATATGTTTTGAATGAGTGAATCTATCAGAAAATCATGTTGAGTCTACCTTCAAAATACAACTTGAATCTCTCTCATACCACATTGTCACAAACTCTTTTGTCACTAACTTGGTCTTAGCCATCATTTAAATCTGCCTGCGTTATTGCTATTAACTTTTTAAATAAGTTTTAATTTACACTTTTTCTTTCCCTTCTTTAGTCTATTCAGAAACATACACACACACACACACACACACACACACACACACACACACACACACACTGCACACACACCATAAATCAAACAAATGCAGCAGCCATGAATGTAAGACTTAGGTCTGTTGATGTCAGAGCTCCAAATGCTCTAGTGTGGTCCTTTTTGTTTTTTCACCCTGAGTAGAATCCACAGTCTTTCTAGTGGCTTTTTAGGTCCTGCAGGATCTACCTTCTTCACCTCTTCTCCTGCCTGACTCACTCCACACCATCATACTGGAGTCTTCGTGGCTCCTTGAAAACACCAGGTTCACTTTTGTCTTGGGTCATCTGCCTCTGCTGTTCTCTCTGCTTGGTATGCTCTTTTCCCAGAAAGCTTCACGGCTAGATCCTTATAGTTTTGACCTACTTTTTGAAATGTACCTTTCTCAGTGGAGCCTTCCATGACCACTGGCACTTTAAATTACCCCGCACCCCAATATTGTTATCTTTATTTTTTCTTCATAATACTGACTGGTGTATTTAATATGATTTTGCATATTTATTTCATTCATTGTCATCGCTGACTGGGATATAAACTTCATAGAACAATTGTTTTCCTCTACTTTGTTCACTGGATGTCCCCATAGTCTAAAACAGTGCCTGGCACATGGTAGGCACTCAATTAATAATTGTAGGGAGAACAAAATGAAATATGTACTCTTGACATTTAGAAATGCTCAAAGGAAACACATGTGGATTAGTTGGTGCCCCAGCAAGAAACAAATGACTCATTTGAACTAATTTGAGCAGAGTTTAATATGAGGACTATTTTCAACTGTGAGGGCAGAGTATAAGGAGTCCACATAGGGGAGTATTTTATTCCCAGGCTAGAATCATTGCCAATCTCCTTTTATGCTTTTAAATGAAATCCAGAAAACAAGGGAGCCCTTTGATATTCCCAGTGTCAAGCAGTTGGAAGAAGGAGGCAGAGTAGACTTAAAAGGACAAACAGATGATATTTAGAATAATACTGTTGGTGATTTTTTATGGTATGACTGAAAGAGGGTCAACATCATCTGACCACTGTTCATATTCTCTCTCCCTCTCAATCTCTGTGTGTGTGCATGTATGTGTGAATGTATATATATATATATATATATGTGTATGTGTGTGTGTAGAAGTACATATGCATACATATAAATAAAAATATATATTTTCTAAGATATACTTAAATTCTCTAGAAATGCATACATAATTACCACTATTTACCTAAATTAAAGCCTAAAGCTTTGCTTATCTTCTAAGACTGATCTTAGGTGCCATCCTGTATAAGACTTCCTGGATTCCTACTGGCATGGATTAGTTTGATGCCATGGAATGGAAGTGGGGGTATTCATTTAATAGGTCATTGTGATGTAAAATAATGGCTTTGTAAGCAATTGTATATGACTTTCACAAATAAATAATATCAAGTGATTGGAATGCTGAGAAATAATAGTTCCAAGGGAAAGTGATAGAGCGTAATAGTGAGTCACTTCAGATAAGATGGGAAGACATTTCTGAAGAAGTGATCTTTGATCTTAGATTTGAATAATGAATAGGAAACCATGTCAGAGGAGTGCCAAAGAGAGAGAACATTTTAGGCAAAGAGTGAGTAAATGGATAAGTTTGGGTAATAACATTCTCAGTGGACTCATAACATAGGGAAGGAAATCCAGAGAGGAGGAGACAAGGTATAAAATTAGGCAGGGGCCAACTAGGTGATTTGTGACATTGTAGGTCATTGAAGGAGTTGATATTTCATTCAATATGCAGCAGGAAGCTATTACATGACTCTGAACCTGGGAATGACCTGGTGATGTATGTTTTTAAATATTCTCTGGTCGGTCTCTAAAAAATATTGTAACTCCTTATTTTTGTTAAAATGAGACTGTCATATCTTTCTCATTTTATTTCTTGAAAAGCATATTGTAGAAATTTGTTTTAAAATATTATTCATTTTTCATTAAATGTCCGTATTTTATTTGAATTTATATCAGTCATCTTTTTGGGTTTCTTCTCCATGCTCTTTTTTGGCTTTCTGAATTTTTCTTCCTTTTGCAGAATTTATGGAGTACTCTTTGTTTCAGTTTAATTCCCTCTAGTTGTTCGGATAGTGTACAAAGGGATTTTACGTTCCTTATTTTATGCAATTAATTTGTAGCACTGAAACTTAACAAATAAATTGGTTATAGACATAAACTCTGGAATGAGACTTGTAGGTTCTAACCCTTACTCTACCACTTATTCCTGTGTGTTATCTTGGGCAATTTTTCTTATCAGTAAAATGGGAAAATAGTACATAGTTCATGGGGGAAGATTGCATCAGTTCCTACATAGAAAGCACCTAGTGCTTAACATATTGTAAATAAGAGTTTGCTACATTAGAGTGGTCAAATTGGGACCACCCAAAAAAATACTTCTACCAGAACCTGTGAATATGACCTTATTTGGAAAAAGAGTATCTTCAGATGTAATTTACATAAAGATTTCAAGAGAACACTAGTTTGGATTAGGGTGGGCGCTAAGTCCAATGGCAGTTGTCTTTATAAGAGGTAGAGACAGACACCCAAGAGGGGAAGGCCACATGGAGAAAGAGACAGAGACTGAAGGGACATAGCTACAGCCTGAAGAACACCAAGAAACAAATACTAATAGGAAGGCATGGAATGGGGTTCCCCTTCAGAACCTTCAAAAGGAACTAACAGCACTGACATCTTCATTTTGGACTTTTGGCCTTTAGCCCTGTGAAAGAATAAATTTTGGTTGTTTTAAACCACCCAGTTTGTGGTAATTTATCATGGTAGTTCTAGGAAACTAATACACACATTCAAAATGTTTATAGTACTTTAATACCTCCCTCAAACCAAGGCAAAATTCTTGGCTTGCTGTTTGATTTCTCGCCTGTGTCCAATGCCCTCCCCTGTCCAGTGAAATCATCTAGACTTTTACTTGCATTTTGTTATAATTGTGTGTTGTGTCCTCATATTTCTACAAATCATTCTTTAACAATTGTTTTAAGATTAACAACCATTATGTTAATAATCACTAAGACAGTTGGGAGACTTACAAATATCTTATTTACTAATGTTTCTCAAATCTTATATCATTTTTTCTGTGAGAAAGCTTTAAAATAGAAAGCAAGTGACAGGTAGGGCCCTAACAATTGGGCTTACAAGGTGTGCTGGTGCTAAACCTCCTGCAATCTACTACCTTTCCTATAAAGTGGGTACACAGTACATAGCATAAGCTTATACATGTGAAATGTAATGTATATATATATGTAAATGTTACCATAGTTATTACCATTAACTTTATCATCATCTTCATTACATTTAAGACAACATGACATACACAGTTCCAAACTTTTACGTTGCAAGAACAATAGTTGAAAAATGCACATTAAAAGATACCATTTTTATGTGTGTGTAATCACTTTTTGCTTTTTACTTTTCAGTCCTTTTCCTACTTACCTCTTCCTCTACTTAAAGACTTAGTGTGAATGTGAATTATTCAAGCTTGAATTAAAAGAGGTGAGAAATCTTTCTATTTATCAGGTTTATGATTTCCATACAACACATCTACAGAGCCTATGAGCATTAGTGGAGGAAATGCAATCACGTTTTATTTTCTGCCCAACTATTTATATATTTTTTGGAGAAAAGTGATAGAAATGAGCACTTTTTAAAATGTACATTCATTAATTTACAAATGAAATTGTTTAAACTGACCAGAAGAGTATTTGGGATCTTCCATCAGCAACATTCACAAGTCCTTCATATTTCACTGAATTATTTAAAGTGAGTTCCTGACTCACATCCATACTTTGCCAGCCATTCATTTATTCAGCAAAGATCTTTGATCACATACCCTGTGATGGGACCCATTTTTGGCATAGGTATTCCAGACAGTGAAGAAAACAGATAAAGTCCTACCTTGCATGGAGTTTTTACTCTGTTAGGATTTCACTGACCATACACAAGCAAGTGAATATGCAAATTAAGATAATGATAAATGTCACAAATAAAGTAACACAGAGAGAGACAGTGTGAAGCTATGATAGGCTAATAGGATTTGATAATACTCTAAATAACTGCTTTTCAGTTATAACTGCTTGACTTATTCGTTTGCTTTTCTAGCTTACTTTTAAGTTGATACAGGACAGGAAAATTCCAGTCATCCCCAAGGGAAAAGAGGTCTTGAAAAGAGGCCACAGGGAAAGACCTCACTGAGTCAAAATTGAGGTTTTCACAGTCATTGAACATGGACAATGACTCAAGCTGCTTAAGATGAGGCGCATGGTCAGAATGATTCAGCACAAGGGATGTACAACATCTTGAGTATTAAAACAAAGGTAATATCTATAATGTTGCTGAATATGACACTTTTAGACTTGAACTCCAGGAATGAAGAAGATGAAGAAAAACAGCTCATGATTATTAGCTAAGGCCACCCCTAGCTCAATCATGTCTAGTCAGTGACTATACCATCAGTAAAATAAATAAATATTATATGCGTTTAATTTTTCTATAATTTGTTTATTCTTATTATTCATGTGGTTTTTAAGAAAAAATGTTATAATCTTTAGAATTCTTATAATAGATTGATTTCCCATATTATTTAATTTCCTTTGAGAAAACTCATTTAAATCTAAGCTTTTTGAATTAGCTATTGCTCTAATCAAACTCCCAAGCCGTTGCTTAAATTGAAAAACAAATGTTAAAGGGAAAAAACAAGAGAGGAAGGGAAGGTGGACATACTGGGAGGCAGAATTAATTCCAGCAGCCATGGAGCAGCACTGGGGAGTATCAGTGACCAAGAACCCAAATAAACAAAGAAAAGGGCTCCGACAGAAGAAAGGCAGTAGAGGCTGTTCACTCTAGTGGACGTTTTCCCTGGAGAATTTTTTTTACAGGTTTTTACATTTTCATCATCCATCTCTTACACTTTGATGTTCATTAACTCATTTAAAACGTGAGCCCAGAGGTTTCAGTGACTTTGTTTTTGCTATTTAAAATGGGCAACGGTGTGCTAAACAGATTGACTCACTCTAGACTATATAGCTTGTATGAAATAGTCACTTTGGGAGTAAAAGACCCTTTTTGTTCCTCATACCAACAAGATCTCCTTATAACTTCAGCAAATCTTAATGCCTGATGTCTTGTGCACATCTCATTTAGACAGATCTCCTAAATATAAACTCTCAGCATTTGCTCTTTTGCTCATCTTATTGGCATTACTGTAAAACTTGGTTCATTCTCATTCCACAGAAGCAGCAGATTTTTATACTGATTTGATGGGTATGAAGTGAAGATAAATCTTGATACCCACGTTGTTCTTTCATTGGGATGGAATGCTATTGATGTTGCAGGAATCAGGCATCCATATGCCTTTTAGGAAAAGAAAAAGTACCCCAATCCCTTGAACAACACTTTTTTTTTCCTCAGCATTCAAAATCCTGTAAGGTATGCCTCCTCAAAATGGAATTGGCTTCCTTCTTAAAACTTGCAGACAAGATATGCTAGAATCCATTGCTTCTCTATTCAGGTCCATAGTAAATTGGTCTAGAAATACAGTAAATTCATGATATTTGCAAGTGAATATGGGTAGTCGCACATTTAACAATAGAATTTTTTCTCAAAGTTTCTTTGCAATGTGATTTTTAGGAACTTGGGACTTTTCTCATGAATCTATCATTCTACTTTGGCAAACTGTTAGCTTTCTCTATTTGTACATAGGATGATGGTGGTAAGCAAGTGGAGGTTGAAGCCCTCCAATCCCATAACCACCAGAATACATTTTATTTCATGTGTTCTATTTGTTTACAATTCTTCCAGAATTTCACAGCAAAAAAGAGTTGAAAATCATTGTGGTGACCGCCTTGTTCAGCAATATCAAATTCTAGATGTTTCCAAATTGTCAATCTACAAAATTCCTAGATATACATCCTAAAATTCCATTTATAGGCTCCTCCTCTGTCACAAGAAAATATGAGACATCCTTAAGAAATTAGGACCCTGAACAGAAGCAAATCCAGAACGGTAAATGAAAAAAGAAGCTAAAAAGTTATCTTGGTGCAATAGGTAAGTGTAGTAAGCTAGAGTTTTGACCTTTAATTATCACTTAAGTTTGAAAAAAAAAAAGATTCTTGAGTCTGCTCAAAATAGGACCTGGAATAGTGACTTCTGTACAATGTCATGATCCTCAAAAGCCTATATGCTCAGGGAAAAGGTATACAGGAAAAATGTCTGCCTGAAGAAAGATGACAGTAATATATTTTACCATTGCTATAATGGAAAGAAAACAGTTTTCAATGGATACGTATACTCATAAAATAATCTAAATTCATCATCAGGTTGAAATTCTTATTTTCTATTTTGCTAAAAACACTCAAGCTGAGAAAACAGTTTATAGTGTTCCAGATCTGATAATTCCCCCAGAAGCCTAGCAAGACCAAATGCATTAATTTTTATAGAAACTGTCCCTAATCCTACTAATTGTAGAATTTTCAAAAATAAAAACCCAGGAAATGTGAGTAGATAATTTTTTTTTTGAGACAGAGTCTTGCTTTGTGGCCAGGCTGGAGTGCAGTGGTATGATCTCAGCTTACTGCAACCTCCACAGCCCGGGTTCCAGTGATTCTCCTGCCTCAGCCTCCTGAGTAGCTGCGACTACAGGTGCACACCACCATACTCAGCTAATTTTTGTATTTTTAGGAGAGACAGGGTTTCACCATGTTGGCCAGGATGATCTCGATCCGATCTCTTAACCTTGTGATCCACCCACCTCAGCCTCCCAAAGTGCTGGGATTATAGGCATGCATCACCACACCCAGCAGAGTAGATACTTTTTTTAAATGGATAAGCAAGACTTATACAGTTGTCTTTCGACCATGAATTTCAATTGCATGTAGATTTTTTTCAATAAATATATTGAAGACTTTTTTTGTAGATGTGATAATGGGCAAAAACTCACAGATAAACAGAGTAGCCTAGAAATATTAAAATAATAGGTATGTTATGAATGCATAAAATATATGAAAAAACTATTAATAGTTTATTTTGTTATTTACTACCATAAAGTATACACAAATCTATTACAAAAAGTTAAAATTTATCAAAACAACACACACAAGCACTCAGAGACGGTACATGGCACCATTATAGTTGAGAGATATGTGAATAAGTATATAGATGCAGTATTAAATCATAACTCCTTAAAATTACTGTAGTACATACTATACTACTGTAATAATTTTATAGCCACCTCCTGTTGTTATTGTAGTGAACTTAACTATTGCCAGTATCTGCTTAAAATGCACTGTGATGCTAATCATCTTCACATGAGCAATTAGTCACTCCAGGAAACTGGATGTTTCAGTAAAAAGTGATCCCTCACAGTTCTCATGTAGTTTTTACTGTGTTGAGTCCAATACCAAAAACCTTGAATAACACCATGGGACCCATATGCAGTGCCACTAGTGATACTGGAAGTGCTCACAAGAAGCAAAGAACAGTCAAGATATTATATGTATTTTTAAGTTGAATAGCTCAATATGTACTATAGATTGAGGCCTGCAACTGTGATTACCCACCATTTTAAGGTAAATGAATCCAGTGTAAAGACAACTGTAATAAAAGAAAGGAAATTTATGAAGCTGCCACTGTAGCTGTGCCAGCAGGTATGAAAAGCTGACATTTTTACAAAATACATTTTAATATCATATTCAAAATGTAGCTTTTCTTTAGGTGCAAAATTGCTATGAAAAAAGGCATAACTATAGACTCTAGAATGATTTGAGAAAAAGCCAAGTAATTACTGTATGTGAAAAAGTAAAATGAATGTGAATAACCTAAAGCTAGAGAATTTAATGCCAGCAAAGGATGGTTTGATAATTCTAGAAAGAGAGTTGGCTTAAGAAATGTCAAGATAATAGGAGGAGAAGCAGCTTCTGGTAAAGGGAAGACAGCAGAAATATTCCCAGAAACCATTAAGAAAATCGTTAAGGAGAAAGAATATTTTCCTGAACAGGCTTTTAATGAAGATTAAAGTACCTTATTCAGGATTTAAGGCAGGAAGGGATAGGTGGATAGGCTAATTCTATTGCTTTGTTTAAATGCATTTGGGTTTATTTATAAACAATACATCTTTCATCTATAAAACCATTGACTCTTAGTCTTGAAGGAAAAAGATAAACATTATCTGCCAGTTTTTTGGCTGTAAAACAAGAAGGCTCATATAATAACTCTTTTTCTGAATTGCTTTCACTGATTCTTTGTTCCTCAAATCATAAAGTACACTTGCCAGTAACGAATTGCTTTTTAAAGTTCTTTTGTTATTGGACAATACCAGTGACTACCCAGAATGTCATGAGCTCAACACCAAAGACACGGAAATGGTCTACTTGCCACCAAACACAATGTCCCTAGTTCAGCCTCTAGATTAGGGGGTCATAAAGACCTTTGAGGCTCATTACATACAGTATTCTATGAAAAGATCATCAACACCATGGGAAAGAACCCTGATAGAAGATCATAAAAGTCTGGAAGGATTACACCATTGAAAATGTAATTGTTGTAATGGGAAAAGGCTGGAAAACCATTAAGCCAAAAATAACAAATTTGTGCTGGAGAAAACTGTGTCCAAATGTTGTTCAGGGCTTCACAGTCTTTATCAGAGAACCACTAAAAAAAAATCATGGAAAAGATTGTGGATATGGCAAAAAAAAAAAAAAAAAAAACAGTGATGGTAGGGGTTAAGGAGTTCAAGATAGGGATCTTGGAGGAACTGAAGAGTTAATAGATAGCACACTAGAGGACTTAAAAGATGCCCACTTGATGGAAATGAGTGCTCTTGAACCAGTTCAGGTGATAAGGAAGAAGGCGTAAAATGGCAGTGCTGGAAAATAAATTGACATTAGACATTCTGGCAGAAGGATGCCAATCATTCAAGACTTCTTTTGACTTCTTTTATGATGTACCCTTCTATGACATGGGCACCGAAACTAAAGGAATGGTAGGAGAAGGATTGATACCATACAAAAGCATTTTTAGAGAAATAAAAAAGCAAAAAATTCATGTATAAATTGACATACTTCCGTAAAGTTACACCAAGTGTGTTTGCCTCTCCTTCCTTCCGTTCCATCTCCTTATTTCTTCTGCCTCTGCCCCTCCTGAGACAGCAAGACCAGCACCCCCCTTTCTCCTCCTTTTCAGTCTACTCAATATGAAGACAACTAGGATGAACACTTTTTTGGTAATCTATTTCCACTTAATTATAATAAATATATTTTCTCTTCCTTATGATTTTAATAATATTTTGTATTCTCTGGCTTATTTCATTTTGAGATTACACTATATAATACATATAGCGTATAAAATATTTATTAATTAACTATATGTTATTAAGATTACAGAGTATAATACATACAACATATATGATATTTGTTAATTAACTGTTTATGCTATTGGTAAGGTTTCTGTTCAACAGAAGGCTATTAGCAGTCAAACTTTTGGGAAATCAAAAATTGTACATAGGTTTTTCACTATGCAGGAAGTCAGCCCCCTAGCTGCCATGGTATTCAAGGATCAATTGTGTAAGAATAACAAAACACAACATTAAAACTGATCAGACATTTTTTAAGGAAAAAAATATGTTTTTGTGAATAAATTTATTATACTTGACATTTAAACTATAAAGGATATATTAAAAAGCAGAATTGATTTAGCTGAAGAGAGAATTAGTGACACAAAAATAAATCTAATAAAATTACCCAGAATGTAACACAGAAATAGAGACAGAGAACAGAATGATAATACCTAACATAGATTTAATCAGATTTCCTGAAGGAAATAATACAGAGGATAAAATCAAAATATTTCAGGTCATAAAGACTTGGAATTTTCCTGAAAGGACATTAAATTACAGATAAGGAAACATAGTGAATCCAAATTGGAATGAATTTTTGGAGATCCATGCCAAGTTATTCTGTTCTGAGCCTATAGAATGTAAAATAAGATCTTAAATACAGCCAGGAAAAAGCCAAACGTCCTCAAAGAAATGAATATCATATTGATTCTAAGGGCAGAATGGTAACTATAATATATTACAGTATGTTTACAATAATAATTTTAAAGTGATGGGAGAAATCAGTTGCTAACTTTTGTGCACTGATTGCACAAAATTACCACATTTTAAACCAAAAAACAAAGAATTTATTACTGACTGTCCATCACTAAAGGATGGACTAAGGGCCTTTTCTAAGAAAGGAATAATTCCTGAAAGTCTTAAAATGCAGGAAGAAATGATAAGAAAAGAAAACAATAAAGGAATAATAAATTTAAACCAACTTCAGTGATATAAAACAATAATAAAAATAGATAAAATATGGAGATAGAAGACAGAATTAAGTTTCGGGACAAATATACATATGGGGTGATTTACTAAAAAATTCTCTAAGGTCCTTATGTTATTCAAGATTAAATTACTTATACCTGTTAAAATATCTAGACTAGTCACTAACAGATTAGAAATAGATTATGTAACTTTCAAATATACACAAGGATAAATGAAATAAACTTTTAAAAACTCAGTCCCAAAGAAGGCAGGAAATAATTTAAAACAGGACAAAAACACACAAAACAAGGTACCAGAAAAACTCCAATATAGTAAAAATTTCTCTAGATATAGACTAATTTTGATAGTTAAAATATAAAATTTGTCATTCTGGAGGAAACAGTATCTAGTTATATGTTGCTTACAAAAGATATGTTTAAATCAAAGTAAAACAGTAAGGTGAAACAAAAAATTACTGAAAATTTTCAAGCATTTACTAACTGAAATAAAGTGTAGCTATATTGACATAAAAGAAACTTGACATTAAGCTGGAGGGCATTGTTCAAAAAAAAAGGTATCTCTTTATAAGAATAAAAGTTTCAGCTTAACAGAATTATATATTTGACTTCCAGAAAAACTTAGAGCCATAACATAAATATTTACAGTATTAAAAATGTTGGTTAATAAACCAGCATCAGCATTTAACACACATCATTTAGTAGCTGTTAAATTAAATGTAATAAATACACAAAAATATATACAATTTATATAAGTTGATGTATTAAAAATATCCTGCATCCAAAAATGTGAGAGTATAGGATTTAATAAAAATTTGGCTACTTATGGGATCATAAGTGTGATCTCAACAAAATTGAAAAAGTCATTATTATTTAGGGTGTATTCTAAGACAACAGTGTAATTGAGTAAAAAATAAATAGTAAAATTTAACTGTCAAATATCAATAAAATCAGAAATTGAAAATAGGCATTTCTTTACATCATTTACTCATCATCATTTACTTCAGGCCTATTTGTAAGATATCAAAAAATATAGTACGAGGATTGAAAAGGAATAAAAAATAAGATTCTTTTTCATAATCAATAAGAGTTTCTGTATGGGAAACCCAAGTAAATATACTAAGAATTTATTAAAATTAATAAGACATTATATTTGTTGAACATAAGACAAATACGTAAAAATTACTTGAATTTCTATGATATGACAAATAGAAAATGTAATTTTAAAACAAGATAAAATATATGCTACATGGGAATAAAATTAATAAAAGAAGTACATGACCTTTATAAAGTAAAGTTTAAAACTTTACTATTAGACATAAGAGAAGATCTAAATAAATGGGGAGATATACCATGTTCACAAATAGGAAATCTTAACATTTTAAAATGTCAATTCTCCCCAGATTAATATATAAATTCAATCTAATTTCAATAAAAATTCCAACAAAGCTTTCTATGGAATTAGACATGGCGATTATAAAATGAATATGGATAAGAAAAGGTCTAAATTAAGAAGACATTTATTTAAAAGAATCATAAGAGGAAACTTGCGATATATATTAAGATATCTTATGAAAGTCTAAGAAGTAAGACAACATTATTTGAACACCTTGGACAAAGAGACTAATGGTATAGAAAAAAGAGTTTAAAAAATAAACTCACACTTTTATGCAAACATGATTTGTGATAAAGGTGACATTTCAGAGCAGTAAGAAAGGATGGACTCTTAAATAAACACTACTGGAAGAACTAGTTATCTATATGAAAAACTGTATAATTATATCTCTATTTCAAATGCTTATTAGGTTTTAGGAGATACTTTTAAAAGGCAAATTTTGACATTTTTAGTATAAAATACAGAAAAATACCTTCATGAACTTGGCATAGAGAAGTATTCTTAATATACATGTTATAAAAGAAAAAATAATAAATTCATATGTGTTAAAAATTTTTTAAACTTCTGGTCATCAAATGGTATCAGAAGAGTGAAAATATCAGCCACAAACTGGGAGAAAATTTCTGTAAAACATAGACCAGTAAAAGATTAGAATCTAAAATATGTAATAAAAATATAAATCAATAATTAAAAGTACAATAGAAAAGTGAACAAAATGCATGAATGAACATTATCAGAACATGAAATATATATGATAAATAACATTTTAAATAACAATTAGAGAAATAAAAATAAAAATTGTTATGAGATATAATTTCACAGATTGAGTAAAAATGAAAAATTCTGACAAAACCCCAGGTAGGTAAGAATTTAAAGTAAAGAAGAATCTCCCACACTATTGGTGGAAATAAAACTGCTGCAAACAATACTGTAGGAAAGCCTTGATATTATTTAGGAATATTGAAGATGTGACTGTCTTATAACTTTACAGATTCTCTTCTTGTGGAGAAAACTGTAGAAAATCTTACTCATCTGCACCAGAGAACACATTCAGAATGTTCATAAAGCCCATTTTTACTAGTTCACTCAAAAACATCTCAAAGGTTATTCAGCAGTACAATGTTTAACTAAACTGTGATCTATCCATACCATTGTGAAAATAGTTATGTAGACTACATACATAATTCTTAACAAAAAAGTAAGTATCTGAAGAATAATGTAGTATTTTAATAATATTCAAAAACAGGCAAAGTCATGATAAACATAAAATTTACACTAGTTGTTATCTCTGCAATGTATAGCTGATGATGGGAAGAACCCCAGAGAGTACTATAATGACTGTGGTGATGTGCTGCTACTTCTTAAGCCAGAATTGTGAGAGTTTATTTTTAATATAATATTACGCACATACATATATACATATCAAGTATATAACAATTTTGAAAAATATTGTGACTAGGCATCTAGGCAACCCTACTTCTTCATTTAGGAGTCCTCTGGTTGCAAGTAAAATAAAACACAACCCAAATTGACCTAAGCAGAAAGTGAATACATTGGTTCAGGTAACTGAAATTGCAGGCAGGAAATGATGATTCAAATGATGCTCTTAAGACCCACTCTCTGCTGGTTCTTACTCTCTCCTGTTACTGGTTTCATTTGCAGTTGCTATATGGTGGTAACACAGCTGCAGTAGCCCCATTTCTTTTCTAAAGAGAGTAAATTTATTTCTTACAGTTCTAGAGGCTGGGGAGTCCAAGGTCAAGAGGCTGCATTGGGGTGGCCTTTTTCTTCTTAACATGGTAAAAGAATCACATGACAACAGGATAACAGCATGTCAACTCAGGTCTCTCTTCCTTTTTTCGTTTATTGAAAATCATGGCTTTTTTTTTTTAAATACTAGGTCCTTTCTCCAATTTTTAACTATCATCCTATATGGTGTAAATAAAACATTGGAACTATTAGTATGTTTTATTGTGGAATAAGAAAACCACGTAATTTTTAAAATAGAATTTTATATTTCTTTCTTACATCAAAGTAGTCTTAAAAATGCCTCATAATTCTATAATCACATAAGCATTTATCTTCTACAATTTAAAACTCATATCTCATATCTTTTTTATGTGTTACATTTTCTATTGTGATACTTTATCACAATGTATTATATTTGTGTTTACATTTCTATTATCTTAACAGATTGGGAAGTTCTTGTGGATAATTGATGTTAAATTGATCATTGAATCTCTAATATTGTTCCTTGCACGTAATGGAGAAGAGGGCAGTGTAGCATAAAAGGAACCCATATTGATTAGGAGTCTACTTGATAACATGCTATATGATATACACTACACACATCGTGCTATATCTTCCTCACAAGAACTCCATTATATAAGCTGTATTATTTTCATTTTTAAATGTAAAGTTATTACATTATATAACCTGGCTAAGATGTAAGTTCCAGAGCCGGGATTAGAATTTCCGTGTATTTGAGGCCCAGAATAATTCGTTTTCCCTCTACACGACTGTTCCTAAAACTGTGGAATAAGATCTCTGGCATTCTTAGGATATATTTTTCTGCTCCACATGATCTCCAAATTTCTTTTTGAGTTTCAGTAATGATATTCAAAATACAGATTAACATATTATTGATGATCACCTTATAACTCAGTGTTGGTATAATGTTTAGAAGGCTAATATTCGAATTTGTTTTCAACAACATTTTAGTATCAAGGGAACAGCTAAAGTGGCAGACTTTATCTTTTATTGCAGTTTCACAAATTGGCATCAGTAGACCCTTGAGGATAGCTACGTTCCATTTCAAGGGTCTACATTGATAAACGTTTCTTGAATACTCTTAGGGATAAACCTGTCCCCAAAAAAGAGATCTCTCTGGTGGCAGAACTTGGGATGTTTTTCTCTAATGCATCCCTACTTATCAGTCCCAAATTTAATTTCAAATTCTAGGGTTCATAACTTTGAGAAGGCAGGGACTAGGGTGGAGGGGTGGGGAAGGTTCTGAAGACTGAATGCCAGGTGGGGATGAAAGCAGCAAAAACCAACACATAAAGAAATACCTTGTAGAAGTCTGAGTTTGGGCATTTTTAGTCAATATAACATCTAGTGACACTATCTATCTATACCTGCCACCTGAGAGTAACCCTTTCCAAGCCATGGAAGTTAAGCTACCCATTTTCTTCCATCACCTTTTGCTTCCAGCCAATTCAGAATATTTCTTTCTGCTTTCCTTGTGCCTGATGAAAGCAAAGGAACTCTGAGGCTTTCCAAGAAATAATCCCACTACAACACATAAAAGGATGTGCAGAAGTACAGGCATACCTCTGATATATTGCAGGTTCAGTTCCAAACCACCACAATAAAACAAATGTTGCAATAAAGTGAGTCACATGAATTTACTTTGTTTTTCTAGTGAATATAGAAGTTACATTTACACTATACTGTAGCCTAAGTGTGCAATAGCATTGTGTCTCAGAACACAATGTATATACTTTAATATTAAAAATGCTTTATTGCTAAACATGCTAACAATTATCTGAGTTGTCATCCAGCCATAGTTCTTTTGTAATTCTTTTGCTTCTGGAGGATCTCTCCTCCATGTTGACAATGGCTGCTGACTGACAAGAGTGGTGGTTGCTGAAGGTTGGCGTGACTATGGCAATTTCTTAAAGTAAGACAGAAATGAAGTTTAACTCATGAACTGACTTATTCCTTTATGAAAGATTTCTCTGTATCACTCAATGCTGTTTGATAGCATTTTGCCTGTAGTAGAACTTCTTTCAAAATTGAAGTTAATATCAAGTAAGCTTATGTATTAATAATATTCTGAGTTCTTTGCTGTCATTTCAACAATATTTACAGCATCTTCCCCAGGAGTAGGTTTCATCTCAAGCAACCATTTTCTTTGCACATCCATATAAAACAAATCCTCATCTCTTAAAGTATTTTCATGACATTGCAGCAATTTAGTCATCTATGAAGGTTGGAATGAACTTCTCCTAAACTCTTGCTAATGTTGATATTTTCGTATCCTTCCATAAACCTCAAGTGTTGTTTTTTAAAAATATAATAGATTCAGAAGATACACATGCAGTCTCATTACATGGATATATTGCATAATAGTGAGGTTTGGGCTTCTCATCACCTAAATAGTAAACATGGTGACCAACAGGTAATCCTTCAACCCTCACTCCCCTTTCATCCTCCTGCCTTTTGGAGTTCCCAGTGTCTATTATTTCCCTTTGTATGTCTATGCATACCCATTGTCGAGCTCTCACTTGTAAGCTAGAATATGTAGTATTTGATTTTCTGTTTCTGAGTTATTTTACTTGGGATAATAGCTTCCAGCACCATCAATGTTGCTGCAAAATACATAATTTTATTCTTTTATGGTTGTGTAGTATTCCATGGTGTTTGTGTGTGTGTGTGTGTGTATCACATTTTCTTTATTCAGTCATCTGTTTGATGGGCATTTAGGCTGATTCTATGACTTTGCTATTGTGAATAGTGCTGCAGTGAACACAGAGATACAGTTTTTTTGATAAAATTATTTATTTTCCTTTGGGTAGATACCCATGGTAGGATTACTGGGTCAAATAATATTTCCACTTTATGTTCCTTGAGAAATTTCCATATAGTTTTCTTATGTATTATTTTTAGCATTTTTTAAATAGATTCATAGGGTACACGTGGAGGTTTGTCACATGGGTATATTGCATCACGCTGGAATTTGGGCTTCCAGTGAACCCATTGCCCAAATAGTGAACATAGAGCCCAATAGACAGTTTTTCTATCCTTATCCCTCTCCCTCCACCCCTCATTTGGAGTTCCCAGTGTCTGCATTTTTTTCATCTTGATGTTCATTTGAACTCATTGTTTATCTTCCATTTATAAGTGAGGACATGCAGTGTTTAATTTTCTGTCTTTGCATTATTTTACTTAGTATAATGGCCTTCAGCTGCATCCATGTTGCTAAAAAGAACATGATTTTCTTTTTTTTTTTTTTAACACCATATTGTTTTACATAAAGATTTTGTTTTTCTTAATGGCACTAGAATAGTGAACCCTTTCTGGAAGACTTTCAAATTTCTTGGTCCAGATCCACTAGAAGAATCACTATCTGCGGAATCCATGGCTTTACAAAATGATAAGACCATTTTTTAATGTTAAGACTTGAAAGCTGAAATTACTCTTTCATTTATGCACTGTAGAATGTATGTTGTGTTAGCAGGCACGAAAACATTAATTTTCTGTACATCTTTATTAGCGGTCTTGGGTGACCAGGCCCACTGTCAATGAGCAGTAGTATTTTTAAAGGATTATTTTTTTCTGAGTCATAGGTCCCAACAGTTGGCTCAAAATATTCAGGAAACCATGCTGTAAACAAACATGCTGTCATCCACGCTTTGTTGTTTTGGTTCAAGTGTGCAAACAAATAGCTTTAGCATGATTTTTAAGGACTCTAGAAGTTTTAAAATTTTAAATGACCATTGGTTTCAAATTAAAGTCATTAGATTCCTTAGCCCTTGGAAAGAAAGTCAGCATGTCCTTTGTAGTTTTAAAGCCAAGTGTTAACTTCTCCTCTCTGGCTATGGAAGTCCGAGATGACATCTTCCAATATAAGGCTGTTTCATCTACATTGAACATCTGTTGCTTGCTGTGGGCACATTCATGGCTTACCTTGGCCAGGTCTTCTGGATAACTTACTATCCCTTCTATATCAGCACTTGCCGCTTCACCTTGTACTTTTATGATATGAAGATAGCTTCTTTCCTGAAACCTCCTCTGTCTGCCTCTGCTAGCATCAGATCACAGTTTCCTTCTTCAGCTTTCTCACCTGTCTCAGTCATTGTAGAACTGAGGAGAGGTTTTAGTTTAAGAGAATGCTGTGGCTGATTTGATCTTTTATCTAGATCACTCTAATTTTCTCCATGTCAGCAATAAGGCTGTTTTGCTCCCCCCTTTTATTATCTATGTGTTCACTGGAGTAGCACTTTTAATTTTCTTTGAGAACTTTCTCTTTGCATTTCCAATTTAGCTTTTGCACAAAAAGGACTACCTTTCAGCCTATCTTGGGTTTTTGATATGCTTTCCTCACTAAGCATAATCATTTCTAGCTTTTGATTTAAAGTGAGAGACATGCAACTTTTCCATTCACTTGAACAGTTAGAGGCCATTGCAGGGTTATTAACTGGTATACATTCAATATTGTTATGTCTTAGAAAGTAGAAAGGCCCAAGAAAGGGAGAGAGAAGAAGGAGCAGCTAGTTGGTGGAGCAGTCAGAACACACACATATATTGATTAAGTTTACCATCTTACATGAGCACAGCTAATGGCACCCCAAAACCATTACGATAGCAACATCAGAAATCACTGTACCACAGATCACCATAACAGACGTAATAAACATGAGAAAGTTTGAAATACTGCAAGAATTACCAACATATGATGCAGTGACATAAAATGAGTACAAATAGTGGTGCCTGATAGACTTGCTGGACTTGGGTTGCCATACACTTCCAATTTGTAAAAAATGCATTATCTGCAAAGCACAATAAATCAAAGCATGATAAATCGAGTTATGCTGGGATGCATTTAGTCCTCTAACTTCTCACATTACACTTCAGTATTTTCTCACTCTTATTACCTCCTCCTCTAAAGAGGGAGAACAGCTGACCTTGATTAGTAAGAACATAGCTATGGTAAGACTACATTTTAGTAGTGGGTGTGGTCACCATGCAGCAGCTCGTCGCTGAGGTCAGGCATGATCTCTCATTGTCTTGGGACTGCTTATACATATAGGAAGTGAGCTTTCCTTCTCTGTTTTCTGTTCTCTTTTCCCATAAGACAAGTGCCCTGAAGGAGACCTGCCATTTCTCCTTTCTTTGTCTCTCTCTCTGATAACCGTGTATGAGCCAGGCCTACAGTTCTTTTGGCAGACCAGCTTTGTATAATTGGAGTCTATTCTGCAGACCCAGCTCTCCCTGAAGGTCTCATTTTAAAGTGAAAATAAAAACCTTTCCTCAGGCTTTGGTTTTAAGCTACATTCTCTAACATGCTTTATCGGGAGGACTGTATTAGGAGAACAATTGGGCACCTGATTAGCCATTAGCGAAGCTAATAACTTGTCACATTTAGCTAGTGATCTTTGTGTCTATTTTCTATTTTTCTGACATGGAAGAAAGGAGAAATAATGACTCTTAAGCTTTGTAATCTCCAAAACTATATTTTCAGGGATCCTTCCTATGTCATGCTCTAATCTTTCTTATTTAGATGCTATAGAGAGGCAAAGATACACATGGATGATATTCTTTTGGTAGATCAAAGTGGCCTGATATCTTTGTAGAGGAATGAACTGAGGTCCATGATGGCCAAAGGATACTAGAAAATACAAACTGCACTGTTACCAAGAGGGAGACATTGGAACAAAAGGAATAACAGTGATTTGTTAAAGAAAAGTTTCCTTCATCATCTACTTTTTCTCCTCTAATCCATTCCTGTGAGCTGTTATACATGAGGGTATCTACAAAAGTGGCAAAATAATGATTGGAAGCATCTTTTTCACAGAAAACTAAAAGCAGACATAATATCTGAAGTCAAAATCTCTAGCACCTGAGCTAACCTACTGACACCAGAACCCACCAAACAATATTAGTATTTGTATTCATTTTAGAAAATCTAGTAATATCAATGAACTTATGACTACATAATTGTAATATCACTGTGTAGAAGCAAATACAGGTATCAAAATATTCTTTAAGTTGACCAAAATATATATATAATTTTGTTTTCAGAACTAGTAGGTTATCCACGCAAAATTAATGTGGCCGCTGAAGAAGTCCTGCAAGGAATTCAATTGAGAGTTTGATGAAAATACTCTGATACCTAATTCTTATAAATCACAGTTTATTTTAACAAGTGCAAAAAATACTGGGTAAATGTTACTACACATGAGCATCAAGTGAAGGATGTTCGATAAATACATATCAAATGTCTTCAATGTCTCACTGGAAAACTGCTACAGAAGGACTTGGGATGGTACGTTGTTTCTTCTACCTAATATAGGAAATAGTCTAAGGGTTTGCACTTTCTTTGTTACCTGTTTATTTATGGGTCTATAGAAAGCCTCCATTCTACCACCCCCAAAAGTACCATGAGAATACAATGTGATTGGTGGAGGTCTCAATATTTGTAGCCACTATCATACCCAGCTGGGCACTGCTATCCTATAACCAGGCTAGGTCATAACATAGCTGTATTGCATAGGACCAGTTGAAACCATTTCCCAAGCCTGTAATATTTTTGCCCATGAGGAATTACTTAATTTTGGTCATGTAATAGAGGCAGCTTTGTAGACAAATGGAGCTCTGACTACTAGGGTGACTCCTCATCCTTGGTAGTAAGAATCCTAACAACAGAGGATTCCAAAGCTGTCACCCAAATGGACTGGACGTAGGCCACTATTTCAGATGTGGCTGTGGGTAAGAAGTTTAGCAAGCTCTCTATTGGGGTTTTTCTTAACGTGACATAACTTCATTCTCAAGAGGTACAATATCATCCTCTTAACCCAACTGTGTCTCCCAGAAGACATAGAAAATTTGAGGACCCACATTCTGATAACATCTCCAGGTTGGTGATCATTAGTGACAAGAACCTTTGAGCTTAACATATTAAATTGGGATTTCTAAGATAGTTTTTGTGTAAGAATGCTCATTTCTAAACCTTTTCTTCTTTCAATCTTGTCACACTAAAATTCTACTTTGTAATTGATGGTCACTCTGATCCAACAACTGAGTTTTAGAAAAACTATAATGTCTGTGTGGTGATCACTGTCACCCGAAATCAAAGGCCATTTCTTCTTCTTGGGTCTGCAGACAGCCTACATTTCATAGTTCTTTTTGCAATTATGTGCAGTCATGTGACCAAGGGCTAATATACATGTAATTAGTATTTGTAGCTCCCCGGATTGGGCCATGTAAATTTCCCATGCATAATCCTCCATACTCATTTTCACTTTTCTGACTGGGTAGTAATTCTCAGGTCATCTGTGAAGATATACGTTAAAGATGGCAGAGCCTCCATCAGACTGGATCTTTGAATGTTTTGTGAGGTGGAGATGTATACCTCTACTTTTATCCTAATTTCTCCTGATCTGAACAGCAGGAGATGACATCATAGAAAGAAACAGTGCACAGGAATGTGAAGGTGCCTAAGAGAAGATGCCTGACCTGGCTTTAAGAAAGAGACTGTTGCAGAAACCATGTGTGAGAAGATGGGAAGAGCTTATGAATACATATAAGCCGGGTGCGGTGGCTCACTGTAATTACACAGCCTGTAATACCAGAACTTTGGGAGGCCAAGGCAGGAGGCTCACTTGAGCCGAGGAGTTTGAGATGTGCCCATGCAACATGGTGAAACCCTGCCTCTACCAAAAAGACAAAACTTAGCCAGGCATGGTGGAGGGTGCCTGTAGTCCCAGCTACTTGGGAGGTTGAAGAGGAGGCTAGCTTGAGCCTGGGAGGCCGAGGCTGTGGTGAGCCGAGATTGTGCCACTGCACTCCAGTCTGGGTGACCGAGGCAGACCCTGTCTCAAAAAAAACAAAAAAAAATAAATTTGATCAATTAACAAATTAGACACATACAGAACCAACCCCCACCTCTATCTGATAAATCTTTGAAAAGCATCAGTGGTAGAACTAGATGCAAGAGCTAGAGACTATGAATAAGCCCATGGGAGTGACAGCTACGGAAATGCAGGCTACAAAGGAATGAATGGTAATTTGCAGGCAAGCTACTAGAATCTAATATTATTTTGAGGCCTCTCTGCACCATTACTCTTAAATAAAATGGAGAGAAATAAGTGTTAATACAAGTGTAGAATTACACTACAAGTTCTATTTGTATGTAGCCCTGCCATTCAGGCAAAAATGGTAATAATGACTTAGAGATCAGATTGGCTCACTGGAGCACAGCAGTAGCAAAGAAAAGCCCCAGATGATTTACACAGAAGAAAGAAAAGGAAGGCAAGATTGGCCTTTTTATATTCAGCCACATTTCCTTCACTTAGTCTTACTAGCAGCTATTAAAAAAATTCTTTTTACCAAAATATTTAAATCATGAATTCATTCATGAAGGATAAATGAAGACATTTTTAATTTCTTGTGAAACAGAGAATGTGAATTATTACTTTTCATTCTTTAGGATATTCATCAAAATTACTTTGAGGAAGGCTCCCATATTTCAAATGCTCTATGAGCTCCGTTATACCTTCCAATCCTCAGCCAGCCATAGACACAGTCATTGAAAATGTCCAGAGGGCATTCCCCATCACCAGATACATGTGAGGATAGATGAGCATTTGCTGCACATGTGTTTATTGCAAAAACAAGTGCATTTTAGTGACTCATCCCCACTGAGTCTCTCTCAAACATTTCAATTAGTTTTATACAATTCACAATTCTCTTTTTATGCTCACATTTAATTAGTTTACCTATTTAATTAACTCACATAAATACACTAAAAAGAAAAACTGATACACACAAAATTTAGAAACAAAAAAAAATGGTTTTTCATAAACGCACACTTCAACAGAGTGGGAGCAGTTTAAGAATACAGGGTGCTGGGGACATTGGTCAGTAGGTCTGAGAAGGAAAATGGAGGGGTTGGTTAATCTAGCAAGTCATTTAGGCTAGACAGGTTTGGGAGACCTCTTCCGTATTATTCACCTAGCCTCATGTGCAGATATAAGAAAAGTATGTGTTATAATACAGCAGCAGTTAGAAGGCCCTGTTCACTAGTAATACCCAGTGCCTGGAAATACCTGATAAATAGTAGCATCCTAATTAGTATTTGTTGAATCAATAGATGATATGCTTATATATTTTCATAAGAATGTAAAATTCAGATATCTTTGCTAAATACCTATATTTGTTTTCTTAACTGCTAAAATAGTTATGTTGTTTCATAAATGACTTTTGTTGAGTGATAAGTGTTGGAGGGCCAGGTGCAGTGGCTCACTCTCATATTCTCAACACTTTGGGAAGCCGAGGTGGGTGGATTACTTGAGGACAAGAGTTCAAGACCAGTCTGGCCAACATAGGGAAACCTTGTCTCTACTAAAACTACAAAAATTAACTGGATGTGGTGGCATGTGCCTGTAATCCCAGTTACTCCAGAGGCTGAGGCAGGAGAATTGCCAGGAGGTGGACCTTGTAGTGAGCTGAGATTGAGCCACCACACTGCACTCCAGCCTGGGTGATGCAGTGAGACTCTGTCTCAACAAAAACAACAACAAAAAGGAAAAAAAGAAATGTGCTGGAGATACCAACAGCATTTCAAGTTCTGAAGACCCAGCCCCTAAGTGATAAAATTTTCTTTTAAATACTGTTCTTCTAAACCCGAATATTCCTTTTCTCTGGATTATTGCATAATGTGCCAATCTCCACATTGTTATTCTTGTCCCTGGATGGTCTTCATATCACAGTTCACCTTTTAAAAAACATGTGGTAGCAGAGGTAAAGAAAAAAACAGAATGTGTTCATCGTTTTACTGCTGCATGTGCTGCCCCCAGCACATTGCTTTGGCACAAAAAATCACTGTTGAATTAATGAATGAATTTACTGTTGTAGGAGTTCAGAACTAAAGTACAGGTCACAGAAATATGTCCCATAATCTCATATTGACAACACCAGCCAGAGAGCCCTGAAACAAAGACTTCCGTTTCCATTTAGGACAAAGGGAATAAAAGGGACTCTTGACTTTAAGAAAAATCCATGCAGTTTGACGATGGAGTAGAGGGTTTTGAGTGTGCTTACCATGGTCCTGAGTTACAGAAAAGACTTTCAGGTGATTTCATAAGAATATAATGTAGATGACAAAGGTCCTGACTGGGGAAAGTCACAGAACTCCCACGGCAAAGGGCCTTGGATGGCACTTGAATGATCACATCCTGCCTCTTGATGTTCAAACACCTAAAGCACCTCTAGAAACAAATCCGTTCAGTGTTAGGTGTCTAGATGGTCAACTCAGGATGGTACTGTTAAGCTCTGTACTGTCCTGGGCTCCATCCCCTCGTACTGCCCTGGGCGCCTTCCCCTCACATCCCTCCCACGCTCTCTATTCAGGTGTATGAGTGGTTGGCTATGTGGTCAAGCTGTTGCCTCAACAGCACTGGGATCCTTCTTCTTGCCAAGAATGAGCTTAAAAAGTGCCCACTTCTAATGATTTGCCTGCAGCTTGAATGTTATCCTGGGTAAATCTGACTTCACATTAAAAAAAAAAATCTTCAGGTCCTATATTGAATGAATAAGATCTTTGCTATCATATCCAAGATCTCTACATTTGGCAAAGCAAAAGTAACTGGAAGGGAACAGTAAACCAATAGAATTTTTCAAATCAAAATGAGTTAGTCCATTTATAGAAAGAAAGAAAAGAGTTATGCTTTGTGTAAATAACTCTGAGATAAAGCAGCCCGTTTTCAGCATGACATTGGTAGAAGTTCAGCATAGCAGTTTTGGAAAATCATTTCTTTGTATGGGCTTTCACTATTTTTGTTTGAATCAGAATAAGTTTCTAGATAATCAGAGAAGTCTGTTTTACAAATTAGTAGAATACATATCTACATGTAAAGTAGAACCTATAAAATGATTATTATGTTGTCATAGTGACTTCAGATTGTTCCTGCCTCTATATCCCTTCATAATTCTAATAATAATAATAATAATAACTATCCCATACTGAGCCAGGTAACTGTGTTAAACCTTCTGTATTCATTCTTTTTTAGTTTTCCCAATAGCCCCTCCTGATGTAGGTGTTATTCTCATTATACTGATGCAGCAACTTAGGCACAGAGGTTTAAAAACTTGCCTAAGTCACACAGCAATGAGCATCAGAACGAACGCTGAAACTCAGCTTTGTTTGACATGACACAAAGCGTATTTTTTTTTTTTTTAATGCTTTGCTGTTTCATCGTAGACACTTTCCAAGAATTCATTTCAGGCATTTGTGTAATATTCTGAAACATGCTGATTGTAGATGAAATAGGAGCATGTGCCACAAAAGTGTGGGGACATGTTACCAGTATAAAATGATTTGATTTTTAATGCAGCTCTGCTGTAATACAGAAAGCTTTCCAATTCAAACTTGTTAGTACTTCCATATAATAGCTTCCATAACACTGCTCTGTTGAGAAGGCAGAAAGCAGATAAAAGGGGCCTTTTTTGTGTGTGTAGAGAAAAATAAAATGCCTTGGAGTAGAACTGATATAATACTGAAGAGGAATGATCCACTATTAAACACTGGACTTAGTGGTTAGATATAATGAGCCATTTTTCTTTCTCTGTCTTTATAAACTAGTAAGCAGGCTGGTAACCTGATAAACTGGAAATCCTCCATCCCCATGCTCTGGTTTTTAAAACAGGCAAAAAGAAGGAAAACAAACAGTCTTTATAAATAAATTAAACTTCTAACTAAAAAGCTAATTATAAGTGTATTTGTTTTGTTGGAGGTAAGGCACATCTATTATCATAAAGATAATTAACTCAGTCTGACAGATCTAATAAAAGGACAAGTTTAGCACTGGCTTAGCCGGAAGCCGAAGGCAAGCAATTTTTATAATTACTAGTTATTGTAACTGGGCTCAGAGAAAATGGTCTGTGATATTTAAACAGTAATGTTAATTTGCATTTAGACCTGCCCTTTTTTTTCCACGAAAGAAAGTAAAAGGCTGGATTAAGTACAGGAAACCTCAATAGCTAAAATATTTTTAAATATATAAAAGCACCCAGAATGAAAGTCTCTTCATCTGTAAGCTGAAGCATTTCTCTGAATAGATAATGAATGCCCTTACAAGGTAAATGTCTTAACAATCAGCAAACAATTAAATAACTTAGCCCAACTTTCTAATGCACGAGAGGAAAATATACTATCTACAATGATTAAAACCATTATGTAGTGACCCTGTTTCATTCTCTTTTATAGATACGCATGATTGCATCTACCATTGGCTATTTCTTGAAATGAGGGGATTAAAAAATAATGATAAAATAAAGAGCATTTCAAATAGGCAAGCAAGGATACTGACGCTGTAACCAATTACTTTCAGTGTTAGAAAGATGAGAAAAGAAAAGGCAAGGTAGGATATGAAGGAGGTGAGTGATTTCTTGATTTCTATTGTCACTTGGCAGCTGCCCTTTAAATAAAGCTTGTCTCAACATTTCACACCAGACTCCTTCCTGGAGCAAAACAAATCAAGCTTTTTAAGAGTGGAAGTTATTCTTTAACTGCTCCTCTAATACCGGCTGTAGAAATAAGTAATAACTAGTGTCCAAAATAGGTTTGTAATACACTAAGAAAAGCAATTTAAGATAAAATACCTGTTAGTCAAATACACATTTTATGTTCTAAAATATGGTGATAGAATCAGCCCATTACATTTGGTAAATATGTTGTATGATTTCTCCACAATACCCTACCCACACTACTGTTACCAAGGTGAATATTTAACCTATCAGCCTAACTAATTGTCTTGCCAATACTTGAAGAAAATGCTAACAAATATAAGGCAAATGGTCTTTTTCCCTGCAGTCTCCAGGTCTCTGGCTAACAGTTTGTTTCTTCACATTCTCTCTGGCTTGCCTCCATTTAAAGTTGTTTTGTTGTTGTTGTTGTTGTTGTATTTTGTTTCCTGAGATACTGGGAAAGCAGATTTGATATATTCTCTTGTTTTCAGGCTTGTCCTGAGGATTTGTTCTCTTTAACTAGGAACAATAAAAGTAAAAAAAAAAAAAAAAAGTGCAATTCTGGCTGGGCGTGGTGGCTCACACCTGTAATCCCAGCACTTTGGAACTCTGAGGCTGGCAGATTACTTGAGATCAGGAGTTCAAGACCAGTCAGACCGACATGGCAAAACTCCATCTCTACAAATATACAAAAATTAACTGGGTGTTGGTGGCATGTGTCTGTAATCCCAGTTACTTGGGAGGCTCAGGCAGGAGAATCACTTGATCCCAGGAGGCAGAGGCTGCAGTGAGCCAAGATTAGGCTGGCGGGGAGCGGTGACAGAGTGAGACCCCTTTGCAAAAAAAATTTCTGGCTGGGTGACAGAGTAAGACAAATAAAAAAGGCAATTCTGTGAAGGAAGAACCTCTGTTACAACCCTGGCAAAGTGACGTTTTTCTGCCATCTCCATTTCTGTTTATTTTTCAATTGATTCCTACCTCTAACACTTCATGTTCTCTCCTCATGTATCTGCTAGATTATATTCTTTTACATACCTTTATGATACACATTCAACTAACATTCATGAATGCAACAGGTTTTTAGATAGATGCTCAGTAAAAGGAAAATTTTAAAAAATGAGATGAATAGAGTTTCTCCTGCCAGTGATCTCCAATTTGAAACCAACATAGAGTTAGCCACTTATAATGCAATATGAAAAGAGCTACAGGGGATAAGTATGGGAAGCTATGGGGAAAGTGGGGCATCTAAACCAAATTTACAAACAGAAAATTGTTTTAGAATGAATTCTGAGAGAAATGAATGAATTCTAAAAGAAAGAATTGCAAAGATGCTTCCAGGAGGATGAGTTGTGAGGGGAGAGGGATCAGGACACCCTAAATCCAGAGGACGGCACATGCAATGCCAGTGAAGGAAGAGAGGACGAGATTATTCATAGAATGAGAATGAGATTATTCTTAGAAACCTTGCCCACGTTTACTTATTCTTTGAGATTAATCCCTGTCTAGTTTGGGAAGCTCATGCGAAGATTAGACAGAAAATCTGAGACTATGTTTTTTTTTTTCCTTTGATTCTATTCTAAGTTCTTAAAAGTCAAGCATTATACCCATGACTTCAGTTCCAGAACAAGAATCTACAAAGCAAGGGCCAAGAAGTTGTGGAATGCCTGCAATTGAGATCTCAGGATAACAGAAATTAAAACAATTTCATTGGACAGACAGGTATTTTATTAGGCAACGAATTCTTATTCTTTATTTTTATTTTTGGTTCTGGGGTACATGTGCAGGAGTGCAGGTTTGTTACATAGGTAACATGTGCATAATGATTTGCTGCACCTGTCAACCCATCACCTATGTATTAAGTCCAGTATGCATTAGCTCTTTTTCCTAATGCTCTCCCTCCCCTCCTGCATTGCCCCTCAAAAGGCCTCAGAGTGTGTTGTTTCCTCCTTGTGTCCATTTGCTCTCATTGTTATTTTTAACAGCCTCCTCACTGCCACAGGATGATAGAGTTGAGGCATCAAAATAAAGTCTTAAGATTTTATGGGAATAACGTAGTAGTCTTCAAACTTACGAGTTTCAGATAATTTCCCTTTATCCAGATATTTATAAAGTAGACAAACCAGAATTGATTTTGTTTTTTCAAGGTCTCATTCCAGGTCATTGCTGGGAATGTACCAGTGGCAATGGAGCTTGAAAAATGGGGGGAAAACTGATGAAATAGATGTTTTCAACTTTTCTCCACATATGGGTGGTCAGAACACTTGCTTCATTTCTTCTGATTGCCAGGGGTCACTGTGTAAAGGCAGAGTTCATCTGCCTGGAATTGAAACCAAATTAACTAATACTTATATAGTCCCAGGTAGGAGTACATGGCTTTGCGAGGTAGGAGAAAGTTGCTCAGAGATAAAGTGTGGAAAATCTACACATTAAGAATCCATGTCCTACTCCTACAAGTACAGCATAATAGAGAAGAAATAAATGACATAGAGTGGGTAGGAGGTCACAGTAAGAACAACACTTTACTGAAGAAATGTGAATGTGATCCTCGATTTTGCAAAACAAGAAGACAGTAGACTTGGTGCAATGGATTGTCAAGTTGGTTTGCAGCAAGATGTCCACTTGGAGAAAGCTATGTCTCATTACTTAGGAGTGGAAAGATCAGTAAAGAAAGAAGATAGAGGCTTTGTTAGGTAGGAAGAAAGGAGAGAGAAATTGCACACAAGTCCTGACTTTGAAAGACTGTGCTTATTATATATTTATTAATTTCTTAACATTGAATGCAGAGTATAGATTTAATAAGATCTTAAACATTAAATCAGGAAACAATATTATGTCTCAAATATCTGTTCTTAAAAATTTCTCTTAGAAATGCATTTGTGAATATTTTATTAGAGGGAACCTAGAAGAGTAGGAGGCTCACTGAAATTTTACTGAAGCTATTTTATCCTCATTTTCACTGCAGTATAACTGGCAGAACTCTCAGGAAAGAGGTTTGATTGTTTTAACTGTGATTCATTAGTGGAATCAATCACAAGAGGTGGGGCAACACTGACTACTTTAAGTGTTATCCAAAGACTGTGCATTTTTATTATCATCCATAGTTTCTCACACAAAAGTTCTGTCACACGAAGCTGCTCAGAATAAGTGTGTAATTCCTCTTCAGCTTTTAATGTGGGTCAACTTGTGGATCTTAAAAGATTGACTCTGGCCCTTTAAAAACATTCTCTAAGCTGTAGTATGTAATTAATCATAGCAACAGATGCAAAATGTATTGTTTCCTTGCTGAGAATAGCATGTTTTCTTTGCTTATGAATTGATCCCTCAAACATTCCTCATGGGAATATATTTTTCCCTTCTAATGCAAACTGGCTTTAAACTACAGATGTGCTAATCTATCCGTAGGAAGTTCCACAGCTCATTGATTTGTGGGATGTATAGGTATTCATCTACTTTAGACGGAAAACTGAAAGCAGGAACAATTAATTAAGGCATCCTTCAGTTATTTTTCAAAACTGAAATATAAGCAGTGACAAGAAAACTCCCAAGGCTTCAGAATTTGGATCTGGTTTTAATAAGCATCTGAACTTTTGCAGATTGAGTTATTGTGAGGAGGAATAAAAATGTTGTGTTTTATTTGAGTAAATGTACACACTCTCTCTTATGAGGTTTATCACATTCAGCCTTCAGGTTAAGGCACATATGTAGTAATATGCACCTTTTTGTGTGTTTGTGGTTGTGATATCCTCTATTTGATTGCAAAAGCCTCTAGAAAGAGATTGTGCACCACTCCATATGTTGCCCAGTGCTTAGTACAACACTTGCCATTGCATGAGGTCATCTACAGCTTACATCTTTAATACAGTACTCATTCATTATTCTCTTATTACTGAACACCAATGGAACATCTACTAAGCATGATGCCAAAGCTCAGAGAGCTCACGATAGGCAGAAACTGCAATCATTATTTAGAGATAAGTATTACTTGTCCCAGTGCTTGTCTTCTAGTTTAAAAACCAGTGAACTTTTGAGAAAAAACATTCCCATAAGCATATTCTCTGAACTGTGCTCCAAATCCTTTTGGGAGCAGGCAGGCTATGAATGTAAAGCAAATAAAAGTGAAGGAAATTATTCATAGTTATCCTTGAAATATTCAATAAAAATACATCGAGAATCTACAAAATAGAAAGGGCAAAGCTCAGTTTGTTGGTAGCATAACTATTAGAGACTTCAAAAAAAGCTGCAGGGAAGATTCTTCTAAAATGCGTAATTAACTTGTCCATTAACCAGTTTAGAGACGTTCAGCTCCCCAACATGACTGATGTGGCCTCGATCCTGTGACCTCCGCATCCATTCTTCCCATTGCACTCTGCACTCCAGGCATTCTGAGTGCTCCCCAGTTAGTTTCTTGAAAATGCCAAGTCCTCTCTCACTTCTGGGCCTTCATATCTGCTGTTGTTTCCGCCTGGAACTTCTTTCTCTGGTACTCGATTTCCTGTCTATTACCTACCTACCCTTCTGGCCTCCACCTAAATATCGCTCTGAACATCCTATGCTTCTCCTGTCTTAATTTCCAATTCATATGAATTTTGATTTAGCCTTTTTCTTCTGTGATAGATTGTGAGCTCCTTGCAGGCAGGATTATAACCATAGCAAATGACATGGAGCCTGATGTTTAATATGCATATAGTAAATATTTGTTGAAGTATTGAATTAACAGAGAATTACATATTCAATTTCCAAATTTCAACAGAATGATTATACAACCAAATAAATTTAACACTATAAATCTAGTAACCATATTTAGAAATTTCTAATAGAATGATTTGGAATGTCTATTGCTTTAAATGAAAATAGTCATTTTCCTGCAGACACAGTGCAATAGTAAAAGAGAAAATTCTACCCAATAAAGAGAAAAATATATTTTTATATTTTATTCATTAATACAAAGTTTTTCAAAATACAAATTATTGACCCTGTCTCAACTCTTCCATCATCAGAGTTAATAGAAGAAAAATTATCATCTCTATTGCCAACTATCAAAAAGCATAGCTATTTTTGTTATTGTTCTCAGATTACAGTTCGTAGGTAATATAAAATATTGATTGAGGTGAGAATATGTTTTTGTATGATTTGGTTTTTCCTAGTAGAATGGAAAAAAAATGAAACATTTTAGCATCTGAAAGTCTGATCAAGATCTAGCTCTTTGACTTTTAAATTCTGGGCAAGTAATTTAAATCCTCTATGCTTCTGTTTTTCTCATTTTTAAAATGGGAATAATATAAAATATTTCAGAATATCAATTCAATAATTTTTTATTTACCAATTGCCATAATATCAGTCACCATTCCAGATCCTTCAAATAAATTAGACATAAGCCAAATAAATCCAACACTTGCCATTTACATAACTTATAATTTAGGGGAACATCCAGGAAGAAAACCATTTATAAATGCTGTATTACTATGCCAATGACAAAGTGTTTTTTATTAGCTTTGATTGCCTTCATCCCTGAATCTTGTAGCCTTAAAGACTTTAGTTCTATGAGACATTGTACCTGTGATATTTAGTGATAACATGGCCTTTATGTTTGGAGAGATTAAATCTATTACCAAATCGATAAATCTTTAGCTAGGTTAACTAAGAAAAAAAGATAGAAGACAGTAATAATATCAGAAATGAGAGAGGTTCCATCACTACCGATCCCATGGACATGAAAAGGATAATAAAAAGATATTATAAAAAATTCTATACCTATAAATTTGATATCTCAAAAATTCTTCCTATTCATGTATGTGGAATATCTTACCATTTATTTAGATTTTTGATTTATTTCATCAGAGATTTTTAGTTTTCTTCACAAATACATTGTGAGAATTTTGTTATGTATCTATGAATTTGATTTATTTTTGCTAATGTAAGTGGTATTGGGATTTAATTTAAAATGACAATTTTTCATTGCTTATATATGAGAAAGAAGATGAACTTCACATTTTAATCTTATATTCTGCAACCTTGTTGTAACTGCTTAGTAGTTACAGGAGTTTGTTGTTGTTGTTGGTTATTTAGGATTTTCTGCATAGACAATCATGTCATCTGCAAGCAAAGACAGTTTTATTTCTCCCTTCCCAATCTGTACACATTTTATTTCTTTTTATTGTCTCATTATATTAGCTAAAGCTCCCGTCACATTGCTGAATAGGAGTGGTAAGAGGGCATGTCCTTGTCTGGTTTCCGATTTTTGCAGAGAGGCATTATTTTTTTACCATTAATAATGATGCTAACTGTAGGGCTTTTGGAGATGTTCTTTATCAAGTGAGAAAATTGCCCTCTAAGTTTGCTGAACATTTTTATTATCAATGGTTCAGATCTTATAAAATACTTATTCATGATGGATTGATTATATGAATTGATTTTCAGATATTGAATAGACTTGAATACCTGAAATAAATTGCACTTGGTTGTGATGTGTACCTCTACTTTTATACGTTGTTATGAGCAACTTGTTAATTTTTTTGAGGATTTTAGATAGGTTTGCGTAATAAGAGATGTTTGTCTGTAAATTTGTTACCTCTTTGTCTTGTTTTGTTATTAAGGTAATACTAGCCTCAAAGAATGAGCTAAGAAGTATTTCTTCACTATTATTTTCTAAAAGAGGTTGAAGGGAACTAGTTTAATTTCTTCCTTTAAGATATTTAATGTTTGGTAGAATTCACTAGTGAACCTACTTGGGCCTTGTGCTTTTTGGGAAGGTTTTTAATTATTGATTCAAATTCATCAGTAGTTATAGGCCTACTCAGATTATCAATACCTTTTGGTGTAATTTTTGGCGAATTAATTTAAGAAATTGGTCAATTTCATCTAAGTTATCAAATTTGTGGGCATAGAGTCATTTATAATATTTCCTTACTTTTCTTTAATGCCCATGGCATCACTAATGATGGTCCTTCTTTCTCTGACATTCATAATTTGTGCCGTTTCTCTTTATTTCTTGGTTGATATGGCTAGATCTTCATACATTCATTATCTTTCTTTTTTAAAAAAAATAGCATTTTGTTTTATTGATTTTTTTCCATAGGTTTCTTGTTTTTAATTTCATTGATTTAAAATTTAATTGTTATGTATTTTCTTCTGCTTATTTTAGATAATTTGTTCTTATTTTTCTAGTTTTCTAGGTAGAAATTTAGATTATTTTAGCTTCCAAGAGTAGGAGCTCTAAAACTATAAACCCTTTAGAAAAAAATACAGGGGTAAATCTTTATGACCCTAGATTTGACAAAAAAAAAAAAAAAAATCTTAGATATGGCATGAAAGTCACAAGCAACCAAAGAAAAAAGTAGATAAATTGAATCATATCAAAATCAAAAACTTTCGTGATACAAAGAACTCTATGAAGAAAATGAGAAAAACAACACACAGAATAGGAGAAAACATGAAATCACATATCTTTAAGAAATTTTTATTTGAACTAAATATATCACTCAATAATAAAAAGACAGAAACTCAGTTTAATAAATGGGCAACTGATCTAAATAGACTTCTCTCCAAATAGACAAAAAGTACATGAAAAAATGCCCAACATTATTCGTTATCAGGGAAAAACAAACTAAAATCACAACGAGATACACCTTCATACCCACTAAGATGGCTAGGATTAAAAAGTTTGATGATACCAAGAGTTGGAGAGGTTATGGAGAAAATGGACTCTTTGTACACTACTGGTAGAAATGTTAAATGACAAGTGCAGCCACTGTGCAAAACAGTCTGTCAGTTTCTCAAATAATTAAGCATGGAGTGGCCGTATGACGCAGCAATTCCTCTACTAGGTAGGTATGCACCCAAGGTAAATGAAAACATATGTTCACATGAAAAACTTCTTCACAAGTATTTACAGCAGCATTATTTATGACATTTAAAAGGTGGAAACAACCCAAATGTCTATCAGCAGACAATTGGATTTATAAAATGTGTTATATCCATACAATAATATTTGGAAATAGAAAAAAAAAAAAGTACTGTTATGCCCTACAACTTGAATGAGGCTTGAAAACCTTATATTAAATGGAAGATGTCAATCACAAAATTTCTTATATTACGTGATTTCATTCACATGCAAATCCAGAACTGGCAAAACTATAGATAAAAACAGCAGATCCTAATTTACTTAGAATTGGAAGCAGAGGGAGGAGTAAGGTGGGAGGATGCAAAGATGAAAGCTAGAGGATGTGGTGATTCCCTTTAAAGTGATGATTAACCGTGGTGATGGTTCCACCTATTTGTCAATACAGTAAAAATTATTGAATTGTAATCTTTAAATAAAACATATGCTATATAAATTATATTCCAATGCGCTATTTTAATAAAAAATATTTCTATTTTTTTCCTAATACATGCATTCAAAGCTGTACATTTACTTCTAAACACTGCTTTTCTTGTACCTTACAAAGGTCGATAAGTTGTATTTTTATTTTCATTCAGTAAAAGCATTTTTAAATTTTTCTTGAGGCTTCTTTTTTGATCTATGTGTTATTTGGAAGTATTTTGTTTAATTTTGAAATATTTGAGTTTGGTGCAGATATCTTTCTACCATAATCTCTAGTTCAATTCCATTGTTTTCTGAAAAGACACTGCGTGATTTCCATTCTTTTATAATTTGTTAAGTGTGTTTAATGGCTCAGAATGTAATATATCTTGATGAATGTTCCATGTGAGATTGAGAAGAATGTGTATTCTGCTGTTGTTGGATAAATTTTTATATAATGTCAGTTGGAATCAGTTGATTGATGGTGCTGTTCTGTTTAACTTTTATTTGATGATTTTCCACCCACAGTGTCTATTAATTACTGGAAGAGGGCTGTTGAATTCTCCAACTACAGTAGCAGATTGGTCTATTTCTCTTTGTATTTCTGCCAGTATTTGCCTCATGTATTTTAATGATTTCTTTTTAGGTACATTTACATTAATTATTATCATACATTCTTGGAGAATTAAATATTTTATCATTATGTAATGTCTCTACCTATCTGGTAAATTTCCTTGTTCTAAGGTCTGTTTCCTATGCAAATAACATAGTTACTCCAGCTTATTTTGCCTAGTGTGGGTATGATGTATATTTCTCCATTCTTTTACTTTAAAACTATCTGCATCTTTATATTTTAAGTAGATTTCTTATAGACAACACATAGTTGGATCTCTTTATTTTTTATCCACTCTGCTAGTTTCTGTTTATTAATCGGCATATTTAGACCATTGATGTTTAAGGGGACTATTGATATATCTGCACTAATACATATCATATTTTTAACTCTTTGCATTCTTTGCTACTTTTCTTTCTTTCTTTCCTTTCTTCCCTTTTTAACCTGCTTCTCCCTTTTTTTTTCCTTTTTGTTTTTTACTATCTTTTATTCCTCTCTGGATATGAAGCATTTTATATGATTTCATTTTCTATCCCCTCTCTGCATATTAATTATGCTATTTTTACATTTTTAGCAATTGCTCTAGAGTTTGCAATATATATTTACATCTATCCCAGGTACGCTTTTAAATAAAACTAAACCATTTCACAAATAGTACCATGTACCTTCCAACACAGTATTCTCAATTCTTCCTTCCTGTGCCTTGTAAGATTGCTGTTTTTCATTTTACTTTTCCATACTCTATAATCACTGAATACATCTTTACTATTATTACGTTGAGCAAACATTACCTGTTTCATTAATTTAGAATAAGAAAATTAAAAGTTTAATTTTATTTTTATTTGTTCCTTTTCCTTTTCTAACACTCTTTATATGTAGACCCAAGTTTCCTTTTTTTTTTTTTAATTTTACTTTAAGTTTGAGATACAAATGCAGAACATGCAGCATTGTTAAATAGGTATACCTGTGCCATGGTGATTTGCTGCACCTGTCAATCATTATCTAGGTTTCAAGGCCCACATGCATTAGCTATTTGTCCTAATGCTCTCCTTCCCCTCGTCCCCCACTCCCTAACTGGTCCTGGTGTGTGTTGTTCTCCTCCCTGAATCCATGTGTTCTCGTTGTTCAACTCCCACTCATGAATGAGAACATGTGGTGTTTGGTTTTCTATTCCTGTGTTAGTTTGCTGAAGATGATGGCTTCCACTTTCATCCATCCCTGCAAATAACATAATCTTATTCCTTTGCATAGTATTCCATGGTGTATATGCACCACATTTTCTTTATCCTGTCAATCATTGATGGGCATTTGGGTTGGTTCTATGTCTTTACTATGGTAAATAATGCTGCAATAAATATATGTGTGTGTGTGTGTGTTTATAGCAGAATTATTTATATTTCTTTGGGGTATATAGCCAGTAATGGAATTGCTGGATCAAATGATATTTCTGGTTCTAGATCCTTGAGGAATCACCACACTGTCTTTCACAATGGTTGAACTAATTTACATTCCCACCAACAGTGTAAAAGTGTTCCTATTTCTCCACAGTATTGCCAGCATCTATTGTTTCTTGACTTTTTAATAACTGCCATTCTAACTGGCTTGAGATGGTATCACTGATCATTAGAGAAATGCAGACCCATGTTTCTAGTCTATATTATTGTCCTTCTCTGAAAAATTTATTTTTGCGTTTCTTGCAAGGCAGATCTACTGGAAGCAAATTCTCATAATTTTTTCTGCCTGAGAAAGTCTTTATTTTGAAGGATAATTTCACCAGATACATAATTCTAAGCTAATAGTTTTTTTTCCTTTAAATATTTTTCCCTACTCTCTTCCTACTTGCATGGCTTTTGAAGAGAAGACTAATATAATTCTTATTTGTGCTTCTCTATACATAAGGTTGCCTTTTTCTCTGGCTTCTTTCAAGATTTTCCTTTGTTTCTGGCTTGCTGCGGTTTAAATATATGATCAAGTGCAGAATTTCTGGTAATTATCCTACTCTGAGCTCCTGGATATGTGGTTTGCTGTCTATTATTAGTTTTGGAAAATTTTCTATCATTATCACTTCAAATGTCTACTGTGTTTTATTCTGTCTTCTCCTTCAGATATTCCCATAGTACATGTACCAAATCTTTCATAATTGTCCCTCAGTTTATGTATATTCTGCTTCATCCTTTTCATTCTTTTTTCTCTTTGCATTTCAATTTAAGCAGTTTCCATTGCTATTTACTTAAGCTCACTGATTCTTTGCTTACTATGTCTAGTATATTAGTAAACCCATCAAATTAATTCTTCCTTTTATATAGTGGTTTATATTTTTAGCTTTTCCTTTTAACTCTTTTATACAGTTCACATTTCTTTGCTTACTTTACCCTTCTGTTTTTGTATATTGTTCACTTTTTTCCATTAGAAATCTTAGAATATTAATCATCATTGTTTTAAATTCTCAATCTGATGATTTTAAAATTTCTGCCGCATCTGAGTATTGTTCTGACACTTGCTGTGTCTCTTCCAACTGTGTTTTGGTCTTCTGGTATCTTTGTAATACTTTATTGAATGTTGAGTATGATACACCAGGTGGAAGGAATTTAAGTACATAGTCCTTTAGTGTAGGGGTCATGCTTATATGACTAGGAGTTAGGCATTGTTTCATTTGCTGCAGTTGCAGGGGTGAGAAGCTAAAATTTCTTCAGATTTTTTTTTTTTTTTTTTGCTGTCTTTTTGTTTCCATAGAAATATCTTATTAAATCAGTTCTAATGTTTAGTTCTTCCCATTGTAATACCCTATTATTATACATGAGCTCTATTGGCATGGTGGAAAGATGTGTAGAAAGGGGAAGTAATCGTGGTGTATAATCCTTTTAATGTGCTGCTGACTTACTGTTGCCAGTATTTCTTGAAGACTTTTGCATATATATGTATCAGGAATATTGGCCTGTAATTTTCTTTTCCTGTAGTGTTCCTGTCTGGCTTTTGGTTTCAGTGTAATTCTGGCCTTTTAATATGAGTTCAGAAGTATTCTCTCATCTTCAGTTTTTTGAAGAAGTTTGAGAAGGTTAACATTCATTATTCTCTAACTGATAGAATTTGCCAGTGAAGCCACTGGGTCCTGGGCTTTTCTTGTTGGAAGATACTGGATTACTAATTTAATCTTACTCTTTATTGGTCTGTTATATAAATTTAACCATATTAAAAACTATAAAACAATTAAAACATTAAAAAGACAAAAATAAATTGAAAGACATCTATGTTCATAAATTGAAGAACATATTATTAAAAATGTCCATATCATACAAAGTGATCTACAGATTCAATGCTATCTCCATCAAAATATCAATGGTATATTTTTACAGAAATAAAAAAAAAAATTCTAAAATTTATTTGGAACCACAAAAGGCCTAGGATAGCAAAATTCTCAATCTTGAAAAAGAAGAAAGCTGGAGTCATCACACTTCCTGATTTCCAGCTATATTACACCACAGTATTTAAAACAATACAGTACTGGCATAAGGACAGGCATATAGATCAATAGAACAGAATAGAGAGATGGAAATACAGTAGTCGTGCCTTTATTCATGGTCTCACTTTCCAGAATTTTAGTTACACATAGCCAATCATGCTCTGAAAATATTAAGTAGAAAATTACAGAAATAATTCATCGGAGTAAAATTGTGCACTATTCTAGATAGTGTGATGAAATCTCACATTGCCCCACACTGTCCTATCCCATATGTGAATCAGCCCATTGTCCGTCATATCCACACGTCCAATACATGCTACTCTCCTGTTGGTCACTTAGTAGCCATTTCTCTTGTCAAACTGACAGATCATAAGGAGAAGAAGAGTGGGTGCATACAGTAAGGTATTTTGAAAGAGAGACAGAGAGACAACATTAACATAATTTTTATTATAGTATATATAGTTCTATTTTATTAGTAGCTGCTGTTAATCTCTTGCTGTGCCTAATTTATATTAAAATTTTTTGTGTTTATGTGTGTGTATATATAACATAGTTTATATGTACATATGTGTGTATGTATACAACTATATATATAGTTATGTATACCATAGTATTTCTAGAGTTCCATACTGCTCACAGTTTAGACATCCACTGGAGGGCTTAGAACATTTTCTCCACAGTTAAGACAGAACTACTGTAAGCTCACAGACATAATGGTCAACTGCCAAGACTACATAATGAGGAAAATATAGTCTTTCAACAAATTCTGTTGGAAAAACTGGATATTCATATGCAAACAAATGGGCCTTATACCATACACATAACTCATAATTGATTGACAAATTAAACCCAAGATTTAAAACTGTAAAAATATTAGAAGAAAACATAGGATAAAAGCTCCTTAATATGGATTTTAGCAGTGATTTATTAGATATGTCACCAAAAGATTAGGCAACAAAAACAAAAATAGGTGAGACTAAGTCAGACTAAAATCTTGTATACAGCAAAGAAAACAATCAACAGAGTAAAAAGAAAACTTACAGAATAGGAGAAATATTTACAAACCAAATATCTGATAAGGGGATAGTATCCAAAATATATAAAGAACTCCTACAATCAAAAGTAATTCAGTAAATGAACAATCTAAATTTGAAAATGGGCATTGAAAAGCGATTTTTCTAAAGAAGACATACAAATGGTCAACAGGCATATGAAAATGTGCTAAACATCACTAAATATTAGGAAAATGAAAATCAAAGTCACAATGAGATATCACCTCATACCTGTTAGAATGGCTATTATTATTTTTTAAACGCTAAGAAGTGCTGGCAAGAATGTGGAGATATTGGAACCATGAACCCCATTGGTAGAAATGTAAAATAATACAACCACTATGGAAAACAATATGGAGGTTCCTCAAAATGTTAAAAATAGAACTACTCTGTGATCCAGCAATCCATTCTGGGTATATATACAAAAGAATTAAAATCACTGTCTTGGAGATAGCTTTATTCTCATGTTCACTGTGACATTATTCAAAATAGTCAAGATACGAAAACAATTAAATTGTTCATCAATGGATGAATAAAAAATGAAAATGTGGTATATATATGAATGGACTATTAATCAACCTTTAAAAAGAAGGAAATCCTATGATTTATGACAACATGGATGAAGTTGGAGGACATTATGCTAAGTGAAATAACCCAGTCACAGAAAGACAAATATTGAATGATTCTACTTATATGAGGTGTCTAAAATAGTTAAACTTATAGAACCAGAAAATAGAATGGTGGTTGCCGGGCTCTGGGCTGAAGAGGGTTATAAGGGGGTGCTGCTTCATGGTTATAAAATTTTAATTATGCAGGATGAATACATTCTAGGTATCTGCTATTCAATGTAGTGTCTTTGTAGTTAACAATACAATACTGTGCACATTAAAACCTGTTGAGAGGGTAAATCTCATATTAAGTGCTATTAACAACAATAACAAAAATGCACAAAGGGTCATCGGAAACTTTTGGAGGTGATCAATATGTTTATCTTTTTTTTTTTTTTTTTTTTTTTTTTTTTTTTTTTTTTTTTTTGAGACAGAGTCTTGTTCTGTCGCCAGGATGGAGGGCAGTGGCACGATCTTGGCTCACTGCAACCTCTACCTCCCTGGTTCAAGCAATTCGCCTGCCTCAGTTTCCCCAGTAGCTGGGACTACAGGCGTGCACCACCACGCCCGGCTAATTTTTGTATTTTTAGTACAGACAGGGTTTCACCATGTTGGCCAGGATCGTCTCGACCTCTTGACCTTGTGATCCGCTTGCCTCGGCCTCCCAAAGTGCCGGGATTACAGGCTTGAGCATCCATGCCCAGCCTGTTTATTATCCTGATCGTGGCAGTGTTATCATGGGTGTATGCACATGTCCAAATTCATCAAATTGTATATATTAAATACATGCAGTTTTTTTGTATAGCAATTATACCACAATAAAGCTGTTTTAAAAAGCTGTTTTCCTTTTCTTCCAAGTTTTCAAAGGATTTTAAACATCAGAAACAGATGCTGAGTCTTCTGAACTTTTTTTTTTTTACCCTGCATCAAATGAAATGATAGCATGGGTTTTCTTCATTTATCTAACATGATGAATTATCTTGACTAATTTTTGAGTTCTGATCCATAAATTCTGGGGTAAACTCCACATTTTATGACATATTATATTTTTATATACTTCTGAATTCAGTAGGCTAATATTTTTCTTGAGAGTTTTTCTATTTATGTTCATGGGAAATATTGTTCTTTTGTAGTTTCCTTGTAATATCTTTATCTGGTTTTGATCTGTTAAAATGAGCTGAGATGTTCTCTCTCCTATTTTCTAGAACATGTTTTTGCAAAGTTAGTTATATATTTTTTCTAAACTATTTAGTAGAATTCACAAAAAGCAAATATCTGGGAATGTAGTTTTCTTGTTGGAAAAGTTTTAACCATGAGTTCAACTTCTTTAATTGATATATAATTATTCTGTTATCTGTTTTTCCATGAGTGAGTTTTGGTATTTTATGTCTTTCAATGAATTTGTGCTACTACCTCAAGTTGCAGATTTATAGAAATAGGGATTTTATATGATCCTTTTAATTTTGTTAATATCTGTGGAGCCTGTGTTGTGAGTTGTTCATTTTATTCCCTTAATTCTATTAATGTCTGTGTGGTCTGTAGACACATCCTCTTTCAATTCTGATATGATAAATTGTGTATTTTCACTTATTTCCTTAGTTAGTTGGGCTAGAGATTCATTAATTTTGGCCATTGTTCTTTGAGTATATTTAATGGCTTTCTATTTTTAATTTTATTTATCATTATTATTTTCATTTTCTGCTTGCTTTTGTTTTAGTTTACTCTCTAGTTTGTTATTTTTCTAATTTCTTAAGGTAAAAGCTTAGATTATTTGACACTTTTTCTATTCCAATATAAATATTGAATGTGATAAAGTTCACCGCGACCATTCGTGTAGCTGCATACCACAAACTTGGATATGTTGTGTTTTCATTGTTATTCAATCCAAAATATTTTTCAATTTCCTTAAGACTTTCTACTTGATCCATGGATAAGACACAATTAAACATGTGGTGTTTACTTTACAAGTACTTAGAAGTTTTCCTGGTATCTTTCTGCTATTTACTTCTATTTTCATTCCATTATGGCCAATAAATATACTTTACATAATATCTGATCTCTAAATTTGTTGAGATTTGTTCTGTGGCCCAGAATTTAGTCTGTCTTAATGAATGTTGTATACACATTAGAAAATTAAGTGTACTCTGATGTTGTTGGGTGGAATCATCTCTAAATGTAAAATAGGTCTATTTGGTTGTAGGATAATTCGATTATTGTATATTCTTATTTTCTCTTCACTTGTACTATCAATTACTGATACCATCAATTACTGATTAATATATGAGTGACATCTCCAACTATGATTTTGGATTTTCTTTTAATTCTACAAGTATTTCATCAAGGACTTAAAAATTCTGCTAAGCACATGCACTGACTCTGTTACGGTTATGATACTTCTTGTTCTTTTGATTAGTGCTTGTATAATACTTCCTTCTCCATTTTTTAATTTTATTTATTTATTTTTTTTTAGAGACAGGGTTTCTCTGTTACCCAAACTCCTGGACTGAAGTGAACCTCCTGCCTCAGCCTCCTGAGTACCTAGGACTCTAAGACTACAGGTTCATGTCACCACACTCTGCTAATTTTATCATTAGATTTTTCAGACTTTCAGCGAGTAATTCTACAACTTCCCTTTGTAAGTAAATCCACTGACTTGAAAAGTGTATAACCAGAAAAATCCAAAATCAGAATCCCTCATACTTCCACCTTAAATGATTCAGCCATAAACCTACTCTGCCTTCTGAGCTGAGATAATCTGTTAACCTTCACCTAACAAAAAGACTTTGTAGAGAAAAATGTTACTTGTTTTCTTTATTACTCATATCCCCATGTCATTCTGAAAATAAAAGAAGAAAACAGTTGTTTAGAACCAGAAGAACAACATTAGGGTTGTTCTTCTGGTTTTATTTCTTCTGTGAAATTTTAATTGTGAAAATCAAATTTTTATCTTGATCTAATTATTCAGGAACCAGGGTCATAACATGCACTTGTATACAGTTAACTTTACTGAGTGGTGGAATATCCAATAAAGCTTTGTAAATATCTATATTCAGACATGTATTATGTTCTTTAGAGATACAAATTCATAGTTAGCACACAATTATCTTGATTTTTTTGCAATCTAGCTAGGTGATCCAACATAGATATTTATTAGTAATATAAGATAGTAAATGCTGAGTGTTTAATATTTAATTTATAAATGCTTAGGTGGGGCAGTGCTCAGGAAAGTGTTTAACCATGACCGTTTGATGAATGCATTTTAAATATGACTAATCCTTAGAACTATCTTGTGACTAGGAATTAATATCCCAAATATTGATGTAATGAAGGTTAAGAGAGGTTATGTCTCATGATCTAAATATTTGAACTATGGTTGTTTTATGTGACACAGTGACAATAAAAGTGAGTGTTATGGGATCTTATTTAAAAATAGGGTCAGTGCAGATATAATTAGTTAAGATCAGTTCATACTGGAGTGAGAGGGCTTCTAATCCAATATGACGAGCTTCCTTATAAGGAGACAGTCATGTAAGAACAGCAACACGCAGGGAGATCTCCATGTAACATTGAAGTCTGCGATTGGAGTTACTTAGCTGCAAGCCAAGAAATGTCAAACGTCGCTAGTAAACCACCAGGAGGGAGAAAGGATTCTCCTACAGATTTCATAAGGAGTATGGCCCTGCTGGACACCTTAATTTTGAACTTATAGTCTATAGTACTGTGAGGTAATATGTTTCTGTTGTGTGTTGTTTTGCCACTCAGTTTGTAGTACTTTGTTATAGCAGCCTATGAATTAACACGTGGCAAATGTGTCAGAAAGGCATACTGGGTAGTATATACTCTTCAGACTGCCATTTCATTTGGTGGGTACAATGGTGTGAAGCTGAGTAAGAAATGTGTTATTGTAGGTCACTGATATTAGGTCCCTGGTTAGACCGTGGCAGTAAATTTCAACCATATACAGTGACCCTAAAACAACATGGATTTGAATCGTGTGGATTCACTTATAGGTGGAATTTATTCCACTTCTGCCACCCCTGAGATACCAAGACCAATCTTCCCTCTTCCTCCTCTTCCTCAGCCTACTCAACATGAATACGATGGGGATGAGGACCTTTATGATGATTCACTTTTACTTGATGAATAGTAAATACATTTTCTCTTTCTTACAATTTTTAATAACATTTTATTTTCTGTAGCTTACTTTATTGTAATAATACAGTATATAATAGACATAGCATACAAAATATGTATTAATCAACTGTTTATATTATTGGTAAGGATTCTGGTCAACAGGTATCAGTAAAATTTTGGGGAAGTCAAAATGTATACGCAAAAGTTTGACTGTACAAGGGGGTTAGGACACTCAACCCCTGTATTGCTCAAGGGTAGTACTATTTTTGTGTGCAGATTGATCAAAGTGTACAAACAGGAGACTTTGAGAAAGAAGCTGACACAGCTATCATTGGCTCACTAGAACCACAAAGGGGGCTGTCTATACTTAGGAAGAGAAAAATAGGTACAGGTAGTACTCACTTTGTACTGTAGTATGGGATTGTTAAAATGACCATGCAAGCTGAATCTATGCAAAGTGACATTTATGATCAATGGGAAAATTATGACTGCTCTTTAGCCTTTGAAAACTTTTGTCAAAACATTATTCTTTTACTGTCTTTTGAAGATGTGTAGAAACATAAAAAACACAGTACCACTAATAGTTATTTGATACAGTGTGATTTAAAACATTGGAAAGATTAAAAATTAAAGTATTTTATTTATATGTATCAAGATTAGTTTGAATGCTGCTTTCTTTCTTCTTCTTGTCATACGACTTAAAATAGGGAGCAAAAACCTTTTCTATGACTTGGCAAACTACCACACATGTTTCTAAGTGTGGCTTAGTTTCCAATATTTTTATCTTTTGCGCTTTTAATATTTTCAAATATTTTGATACTTCCTTCAATGTAAAGTTTCTGCTGGAATTACTTCAATGAGGGTATGGGCATCATTTTTGTCATGACACTTTCTTCATGTGTGTTGATTTACTAATTTCCTCTTGTTTTATATTTAGGATCTTCAAATGACGGCAGTTTCAATACTCCACACTCAGCCATTTCTTCTATTGCCCTATTTACATTTTATTCAGATTTTACTTCCAATATTTTCACTTTTCATTTCTTTGCTGCACTTTTTTCTTTGTTAGCCAGTTCTTTTCTTTAATTATCCATCTTTGTAAAATTCTAAATGCTATAGACTGAATATGTGTCCCCTAATCCCCAAAATCCATTATGATGATATTTGGAGGTAAGACCTTTGGGAAGTAATTACATTATGAAGGTAGAGCCCTAATGAATGATATGAGTGCCCTTAGAAGATGAAGCACAAGAGTTATGATCCTCTCTCTACAGTGTGAGGATGCAACAAGAAAGTGGCTTCTGCAAGCAAAGCAGAGAGCCCTTGCCAGATACCATATCTGCCTGCACCTTGTTCTTGGACTTCCCAGGCTACAGACCTATGAAAAAATAAGCCTACATGACTTAATCCATCCAGTCCATGGCATTCTGTTATAGTAGCCCAAACTGATAAAGACAGCTTCTTCATTACTGGGAGACAATGAGGCAAAGTAATTGCATTGCTTTGCTATCTGCAGGTCAGCTGACATACAATGCACACAGTAACAATCATCAATAGACTTTGAAAGAAGTGGCATGCTTGCCTATTGATTATTAGGTACATCTGTTATGTATATAGTGATTTGTCGACTGAGGAGCTTCATGGAAATTGGTCCTTTATGCAATTACTCATAGTTCATATACCATGGTGACTGAAATTTGAACCTCATTGTGAAGGACTGGCATTATTTAACTAAACCACGCTAAGGTTGTGCATATTGGAACTATCAAAGTGAGGATTGCCTGCATATATTTACATATGCATGAAGAGTTAAGACTTACATAGCAGGGAATGAGTTTAAAGAAGGAAGTAAATGTATAGAACAGTGGTTCTCAAAATGTGGCAATCAGAACAGAAACATTGGCATTATGTGAGAACTTGTTAGAAATGTAAATTTCAGTCCCCACCTCAGACTGACTGAATCAAATACCAGGGAAGCTGTGTCCCATAATAACGTCTCCAGGTGATTCACATACTAAAATTTTGGGATGTATTGATACAGAAGATACAAAGTAACATGGTGAAAAGTGACCATAGGAGTATATTTCTTATTTTAGAGGTGAGAGATATATTTGCAAAATAAGTTATTTAAGATTCTATGAGTCAGGATTGCCTCTACAAATAGGTGGTATGTGAATAGGCTCATGCAGGTTTATAGCAACTAAAAATACAAATTGACAGGAGGCACCAGCATAACTTTCTCAAGTCTATGTTGTTTAGACCATGGAAAAATCATGGTTAATAGGGAATATTAACAGAAAGACCATCAAAATTACAGTTTGTAATTGGCAAAGCAAAATTTTAAGCTCAGTTCTTTCTGCCTCAATATTTCATGCTCTTCAACTTCTATCACACTGTTTATTCGTGATTTCAGGGAAGCACCACGCTATAACCAAGGGCTTATTCATGGCTGGGCACAGTGGCTCACACCTGTAATCCTAGCACTTTTGGAGGCTGAGGTGGGCATATCCCTTGAGCTCAGGATTTGAGACCAGCATGGGCAACATGATGAAACGCCATCTCTACAAAAAATACAAAAAAAAAAAAAAAAAAAGCCTGGCATGGTGGCTCAGCCTTTAGTCCCACCTACTTGAGAGGCTAAGGTAGGAAGATCACCTGCACTTGGGGAGGTCAAGGCTGCAGTGAGCCATGATCGCACCACTGTACTCCAGCCTGGGTGACACAGTGAGACCCTTGCTCAAAAAAAAAAAAAGAGCTTTTTGATATGTTTAGATTGAAATCTCACCAATGTGTATGTGGTCTTGCGGGTACTAACATCCACTTCATCTGGGTTTTGGAAGGATTAAAAGAGATAATGTACATAAAGTTCCGAGTCCAGTGAATTATACTTGGTAAGTCTGTTCCTACATTCCCACATGAATTCCAATTTCCCATTTATTGTTACTCATTTTATAGTTATATCCACAAATACATCAATAGTTTAAGATGATAAGGTCATGTGTTTTGTTCACTGATAGAATCCAAGATTCTAAAAGTATTCCAAGTAGACAGAGTAGGTTGTTAATTAAAATTTGTTGAATAAATGACCTCTCCAATAATCATCTAAATCAAAACATTTAGCGCTGAACACACGATCATCTTCTTACTGCTAGACGTCTCCCAGCATATTTTCTATATGTCTGCTGAAATAATAGAGGTCTCTCTGTCCTAGTCTATTTTGCTACTATAACAAAATATCTAATACTAGCTAGTTTATATGAACCACCTAGTTCTGGTGGCTTGGAAGTCTGAGATCAAGGCACTGCCAGGTTCAAATGTCACATGAGAACTCTATCCCACAGAGGAGAGGACTCCCGTGTCTTCACAAGTCAGAAGGAAGCAGGGCAAGAAAGCTGAACATTGTGTGAATTCGCATGAGGACCTTAATTATAGTTGTGCAGAAGGAACTTTTGTGACCTAATCACCTCTTAAAGTCCCTACCTTTTCATGCCATTACATTGACCCTTAAGTTTCAACACTTGAATCTTGAGAGGGACACACTCAAACTATTGCATTCTCTTTCAGCTACATAAAGTCAAATAATTAAGTTTTGAACACTAAGACATGAATGAAAATGATTTGAGCAACCTCTGAGCATGTCCTGCACCTCTGCCTTTCACAATAGCTGAAGCAGGGACTTAGAGAGGCACCACCTTGGTGCGTGCAGATGTGGACAACCTGATTTTGTGGATGACTTATAAGAGAGAGGGATCCTGGGCACCTGATGACTTTTCAGAGATGCCTTACCTTGGACTTTTATGTGTGAAATTGAAAAACCAACCAGCCTGGTTATGTCAAGATGTCATCATCATTCTAGTCTTTTATTTCCTGACATGTTTCCCTCTTTCTTTGAAGGACCAGCCATTTTCTGTAAGCTTTAATCCTTGTTCAAAGTCCTCATTCTCCATGAGGACAACAAGACAATTTTCAAAGCATTAGAATGATTATCTGAGAATTAAAATGATGTTTGCATGAGGTGTGATAATACCTAAACTTTGTCTCAGTCTGTTTGAGGGGTTGGAATAAACTTGATGAAAGCACTCCTCATAGAGAAAGAGGCTGTCTGTAGTGGAAGATCTCAGCGTTATGGAACACAGGATAAGGACAGCCTATTCAGAAGGTAGATGTAAATCATATTCAAGAATGTATGCAAAGGCTCTATGGCTAGATAGGGCCTGGGTTAACATATCAAAAGGTCGGAACTTGGAAGAATCAGTGCAAATTAGGAAAGCAGAAAGTGAGATAGATCCAGGAAAGTGGTACATGAGTGACGCTCTAAAAATCTGACACCCTATGGTGCTCTCTGCATGGTGCTAAGCCTTGCAGGATTGAAAATTTTTTCTTGCATGCATTTTAAATGCTTTGATTTGTACTTAATGACAGGGAACTTGTATATGCCACTCAGTAAAGATGGATTTGTCCGAGGCCCTGCTAAATCAATGCATATTCACTGAAATCTCTTGTCATTGTTCTGTCAGAGAAAGCTCTGCATCTATTCTGCCACATGGAGATTTGGCTAGTCTCTATCCTTGTCTGTAACCAGCTGGGACTTTTACTGGCTTCATTATGTCATTTATTTTATCAGTAGACAGTTTTCCTCTAGTCTTTGTTTTCCTTAGTGGAAGTTATGTTCCTTTTGTTTGTGTTATAATAGAGAACAAGTCATTTCTTTTTCAACATTAACAATCCCATCAGTCACGCACTTTGACTTATAATTTTGAGTGCCTTTCAGCGCTTTTAGGACCAAGAAAAGATGACATTATTCTGAGCCACAACATTATGGGAGCAAAAAATTCCCTCAGAGGGCAGATAATCCAATCCTTTGATACCAATTGAATATCAGCTTTTGAAGAGACCATCACTTATAAATAAAATCTTCCTCTTTGTTTTAAATTCACGTGACATGAAAGAGGATACATTTTCTATGAGCCCAGAGGAAAAGAAAATGGCTCTCTTCAAGTAAAATCATCTCACTTCTTTTTTCTACCAAGATTTAAAACCTGTAAAGATTTAAAACCTGGTGAAGAAACCTGTAAACTGAAAATCTCTATAAATTACTGTTCTTACTATATCTGATACTTGGGTCTAGGTTGTTGTATTTGTTTTCTCTTCCTGAATAATAAATTATCATGAATTCAGCTTAAAGTAACTCATGTTATTATCTCACAGGTTCCATGAGTTAAGAGTCCAGGTGCAGGTCAGCTGGTTCCTCCGCCTGGTGTCTCACCAGGCTGAAATCTAGGGACCAGCTAGGGCTGTGACCTCATCTGAGGCTCAAGGTCCTTTTTCAAGATACTGATTGTTGAAAGTGTTCAGCTCAAGTATGAAGATCCCCAATTTCTTGCTGATTTTTACCTGGGGTCTACTTTTATCTATCTAAGAGGCTACCCACTATTCTCTGCCATGTGATAATCTCTACAACATGGCAGCTTGCTTTTTCAAGGCTGAAAGAAGAGTTTTTACTTCTATTTCAAGTCCTTCTTACCTCTTTTAAAGATATACATCACTAGACCAGGTCTGTCCAGCATAATCTCCACTTTGATTAACTCAGTCACCTGATTAGAGGCTTTGATTATATCTTATCTTTTTTTTTTCTTTTTTAGAAAGGGTCTGACTCTGTCATCCAAATTGGAGTGCAGTGGAGTGCAGTGGCATGATCTTGGCTCACTGCAACCTCTACCTCCCTGTTCAAGTGATTCTGCCACCTCAGCCTCCCCAGTAGCTGGGACTATAGGCACGCACCACCACATCTGGCTAATTTTGTATTATTTGGTTGAGTTGGGATTTCACAATGTTGGCCAGGCTGGTCTCAAACTCCTCACCTCAGGTGATCCTCCCGCATAAGCCTCCCAAAGTGCTAGGATTACAGGTGTGAGCCACTGTGCCTGGCCTAGCTGTGATTATATTTGCAAAATCCCTTCACCTTTGCATAATCCAGGAGTAGAATCCTATTGTATTCACAGATTATTTGGGGCATATGGGGGTAAGAATTTTGAAGATCATCTTCAAATTTAATATCATAGCTGGAGATACATGAACCTATTATGTTAGCTTTTGATGCTTATCATCCACTTTCAAACTTAGTGGCTTGAAACAATAATTTATTATTCGTTTATGATACTACAGGGTTGGGGGTGGGGACAATTTGGGCTGAACTCAGATGGACAGTTCTTTTGGTCGTCTCAGCTGAATTTTCTCATGAAGCTCTTGGGTTTCCTTGGGGCTTCTTGACCCCAGATGGTCTTCATCACATTTCTGGTAGTTGGCTGGAGAGAAAAGGATAACTAGGCCACCTTGCTTCAGAATCTAGAAGGCTATCTTAAGTTTCTTTATGAGGTATCTTGATTCAAAAAAAAGTAAAATAATTGGAAAGTACATTTCTTTTTTTTTTAATATATATATTTTCTTGCACTTTAGGTTCTGGGGTACATGTGCAGAACATGCATGACTGTTGCATAGGTACATACATGGCAATGTGGTTTGCTGCCTCCTTCCCCCCATTACCTATAGCTGGCACTTCTCCCCATGTTATCCCTCCCCAACCTCCCTGCTGTCCCTCCCCATTCCCCCTGACAACAGATCCCAGTGTGGAATGCTCCCCTCCCTGTGTCATGTGTTCTCATTGTTCAACACCCACCTATGAGTGAGAACATGTGGTGTTTCATTTTCTGTTCTTGTGTCAGTTTGCTGAGAATTATGGTTTCCAAATTCATCCATGTCCCTACAAAGGACACGAACTCATGAGTTTTTATGGCTGCATAGTGTTCCATGGTGTATATGTGCCACAGTTACCTTGTGCAGTCTATCATTGATGGGCATTTGGGTTGATTCCAGGTCTTTGCTATTGAGGACATAGAAATAGAAATTCCATTTGACCCAGCAATCCCATTACTGTGTATATAGCTAAAGGATTATAAGATTATAATCGTTCTACTATAAAGACACATGCACATGTTCATTGCAGCACTGTTTACAATAGGAAAGTACATTTTAACTATTGGCTTGTATTATGTTTGTTAATGTCCTTTTGGTCAAAGCAAGTCACATATCCACATCAAGATTCAAGTGGAGAAATATACTCTTAATGGTAAGAGCTGAACATATTGTAGCCACTTTTTAAATATCATCAGTTAAATAAGACATGAGGAGGGCCACTGTATAAAACAATATGCTCACATGAATAAAAAATCATATTCATACTTCACAACACATATACACTTGACTCCTCTAAACAAATAGTGATTTTATTGTTTATCAAAAAAAACCCCTGCATCTTTCAAATTTAGAACATGCTTTTTGCAGCTCAGATTTTTCCATATTTATTTGAGTTTTGATCTCTTTTCTGACTTTTCTCCTTGAAAATGCAGTAGTGAAAGATATAAATCACTATTTCTCTGTTACTTCATGAAAGATTTTGTAAGTACATGCACCCTTATGACCCTTTCTCATTTCAGCTTCATTAAAAATTAGTATGTACAATTAGAATATGTAATTTGACTCAATTATATTCAAAAAGCAACGAGACTTGGACCTCATCTCTAATGACATTGAAGCCTTCAGCATTCAAAGAAAATTACAAATGACTCAGCAAATTTGATGGTAATGTAGGCAGCTCTCCCTGATCAAAGACTACAGGAAAAAAATAGAAACCAACTAAAAGAAAAGAGAAGAGAGGGAAAAAAAATATTATTTAGCTTCATTTTATTAATAGAGAGAAACCAAAGAAAGGAAAATCTCAAGAGTAGATTTTTTTTGGGGGGAAACTGAAGGACAAAGAGAATCCATGATTTAGCCTAAGTAGGATTCACTATGTCATAAACTTCTGAAATAAAAATAAATACTTCCAATGAAAATATGAGCATTATAAAGGGTACAGCAAAAGTGTGAGAATAGAGGCTGGGTAATATCGCTGTAACAAAACTGAATACTTCACCTACGTGTGGTTAAGACATTTAAGTACATATCTCATGCTCATACTTCAGTTCCACAGAGCCATGTAAACACAAACATTATCTAGTTGTGATTTCTTTTAATACTACCAGCAGAATTACATTTTTAAAAACAAGTCTATTTGTAACACCTACCTTTTTTAAGGCAAAAACAAAAGCACAGATGGATAATATATTTTTTTCATTATCCGTAAGATAAAGGCCAAACTCCCTAGCATTTCAAACAATCTGGTCATAACCTAATGAATATAGAAGGCACTTGCACAACTATATCTAGCATACCTAAAGTGGATTGGGCCATACCCTGAAGAACACAATCCTGAGTGATAATCCTGAATGTTGAGGCCACATATTAGGATGGCCTTTGGTTAGACTGAAGTGGAGATTACTCATGCAAAACTGGAGTAAATCTGATTTTACGCCTATGACCCTGGAGTAATTATTTGTGCGCCCTTTCACTGTCACAGATGTTCTTGTTTGGATGTTGAATTAAATGATCAACCTGAAGCTTCAGTCTTTCTTCTTAAATTTATGTGTCTAATCCATGGGAATATTTAGAGGACATAGAGTAGATTGAATTTGGAATCACAGACAGATCAAGGAGATTCAGATTCTAATTGAAGCTCTGTCCCTAACATGATATGGTATGTTTTGGAATTCACTTATCACTTAATTACTTCATTTACATTTTCTAGAAAATGAAATAGGGGAGAGAAATCAGTATCATATATGGTTTAAGGTTACAAAATTTTAAAATAAGACTACCAATTCCATACTTTAGTGGAGAAAAAACAAGCATAGAGAAGTGAATGGACAGAACATCCCTAGATCTTATTATATTCATTACTTTTTAAATACTTTTCCCTTAGTGAACTTTTACAAGAGTTGCAGCAAATAAAATGTTGATTGGTTTGGTTATCACATCTTTTCTTTGTAGTAGAGGAGCAAATGAGCAATATAATGGTTACCTGACTGGTATAGAAGAGAGATAGTGAAAACATAGATGACAAAGTAATCCATAATGAAACAATAAGATCCAGAATAATTGGGTTGTGGATGTTATCGTCGTCTTCAGCAGAGAGAGGGAAAGGGATGTATAAATACTATTTCGTAAGGACATTAAAAGGTGTTACCCAGGTGCAGTAACTCACATCTATAATCACAGCACTTTGGGAAGCCAAGGTAGAAAGATCATTTGAGTTCAGGAGTTCAAAGTACTGACTATGATCACTCCATTGTACTTCAGTCTGGGTGACAGCAAGACCCTATCTTTATTAAAATAATAATAATAATAATAATAATTAGGCCAGGTGCAGTGGCTCACACCCGTAATCTCAGCATTTGGGAGGCCGTGGTGAGTGGATCACATGAGATCAGAAGTTTGAGACCATCCTGGTCAACATGGTGAAACCCTGTCTCTACTAAACATACAAAAATATTACCCAGGCATGGTGGCACACACCTGTAATCCCAGCTACCAGGGAGGCTGAGGCAGGAGAATCTCTGGAACCCAGGAGGTGGAGGCTGCAGTGAGCTGAGATTGAGCCAGTGCATTCCAGTCTGGGCAACAGAGACTCCATCCCTCACCCAAAAAATAGACTCATGAAATCTAGCTAATAACGTATTAGTTTTCAGAGGTTAATGATTTGCCCAAAGTCATAGTGCTCATAGTATAACAAAAACTCATACAGACCCTAGGTCTTCTCTCTATTGCTCTTTTCACTACACCACATCTCACAAAAATCTTTAATAGTGTGGGCTTACATCAATTTTTAATGGGAAGAAAGATTTATAAACTTCAAACCACCATTAGGAATATCTCACAAAATAAATGTCTCTATTCTATATAAAATCTCATAGTAGTTTATTTACCATTGTCCATGGGATATAATTTAAATGCTTTAGTAAGAGCTTTCCATGATAAAGAAAATCTGTCTTACTATTTATTTGTTTATTTGTTTTGAGACAGAACCTTGCTCTGTTGCCAGATGAAGTGAAATGGAGTGACCATAGCTCGCTGAAGCCTCAATTCCTAAAGCAATACTCTTGCCTCAGCCTCCTGAATAGCTGAGACTGTAGGTTCATGTCACCATGTCCAGCTAATTTGTTTTTTATTGTCTATCTTTCAAGTATCTTTTTAAAATCCTTTCTTTCCACCATTCACCATGTTCTCAGCATTTATCTTGTAATAGAGCCATTTTGACAAGTGACCGCACCCCAAGTACACTTTGACATTTGAGAACTTTGTACATGCCCTTGACTCTATTCACGATGCTTGGTGCCTTCTCATTCTTCAAAATTCAATTTTGATAGTAGTGTCTGTCCATTCTTTATTTTTCACTTCAATTTACCTCCACATATCACCTTGCTCATACTTAGAGAGGTTGGACAGTTTTGTTATTTCCTAAAATCCAGCCAGCACTTATTACAATATTCCCATTGACACACATATTATCCAATATTACTAAATTGTTAAAAACATAAATTGTGAAATCAGGACAATTTTAATTTGAGCACTGCCATGCATCTCTGAACATTCTAAAGTATATGTTAGTGTATCTCATGCTGCTAATAAAGACATAGCCAAGACTGGGTAACGTATAAAGAAAAGAGGTTTAATTTACTAAAAATTCCACATAGTTGAGGAGGCCTCGCAATCTTGGTGGAAGGTAAATGTGGAACAAAGTCAGGTCTTATATGGCAGCAGGAAGACAGCTTGTTCAGGGGAACTCCCCTTTATAAAACCGTCAGACCCGGTGAGACTTATTCACTATCATGAGAACAGCATGAGAAAAACCTGCCCCCATGATTCAATTACTTCCCACCTGGTCCCTCCCATGAAATGTGGGGATTGTGGGAGTTTCTATTCAATATGAGATTTGGGTGAGGATACAGCCAAACAATATCAGTAGTCTTAGTTTTCTTGCCTAATTTAAGTAAAAATAATGTTAATCTCATAAGGTTGTTTTGAAAATCAAGTGAAATAATGCATAGGAATTGTTCACCTCAATGCCTAGAAATTAATGAAAACTGGCTGTATGAATAATTTTCTTACTAAAGTGCAATAAAAATTGTGATTATTATGTCTGGTGTCTCTGGCATCTTTTCATGGTGACTATCTCAAATATGAAGCATTTTAATGACCAATGTCATATCTTTCTTCTGTTCTACAACTCAAACCTATGCAACAATATTGTATGTTCTTTACATGTACCCCAAAACCTAAAATGCAATAAAAAAATAAAACTAAAAAAAAAAAATCTAGAAAAGCTCATCCAAAAATGTGTGATTAATTTAAATTTAACATCCAGAGAAATATGTATGTTTTCTCCATGGTTTTCTCTGGAGATGATATTCCTGGGTGTTTAAGATTTAAGCCTATCACTAAGGAGGCTGATAAGCACAGATCGGTGGAGATGGAGTTGGTGGAGGTGGGAGTGTCACATGCTAACCAATTTCCTGGTAGAAATACATTTTTTTCTTAAAACTGCAAAAATTGGACTACTACATTGAAAGAATAGTCTCTTGATTTTTTCTTCCTAATCAATTAGAAACCATTCTTTTTGGCATCCTCCCTCCATTCCTCTCATTTTGTGCTCCCTCTATTGTTTTCCATGTGAAATTCTTTCCTCACCTTGTTCAGATTTCTTGGGAGAAGTTGGATCAAAGTCATCTATTGTTTCTGAGTAAATTTAAAATGACGTTTCAGAACTCTGGACAGCAGGCTCTGTTTATTCTCCACATCCAAAGATGTTTTCTTTATGCTGTATCTTGCTCAGAACCTAACCAGGCTACCTCTACCCATAATGGGAGAATCTATAAAAATAAAAAAGAATATACACACTGTTTCCGGCACCGCCACCTCTATCCAGGTATTGAGATGAGGAAAAGACAAACTCAGTTCAGGTATTTTGGACAAGAGAAGTTCTTACTTAGATCTGTGATAGATATAATGAATATTACTATAGGGCTTCTATGACAACAACTGAAATTTGACAACAGTATAAACCTATAAAACTCAACAATATAATACTTGGAATTACTTATAACTTTTTTTCAATTATTTATTTATTTATTTTTTGAGACAAAGTCTTGCTCTGTCACCAGGCACCAGTCTGGAGTGCAGTGGGGCGATCTGGGCTCACTGCAACCTCTGTCTCCTGGGTTCAAGCAATTCTCCTGCCTCAGCCTCTCGAGTAGCTGGGAATACAGGCTCACGCCGCGACACTCAGCTAATTTTTATATTTTAGTAGAGATGGGATTTCACCATCTTGGCCAGGATGGTCTCGATCTCTTGACCTTGTGATCCTCCCGCCTTGTCTTCCCAAAATGCTGGGATTACAGGTGTGAGCCACCGTGCCTGGCTGGAATTACTTAGAACATTATTATTATACAATTGATATTTTTTTCTATTTCTCCAAATCCCCAAGAGCCATGTTAAAAACTTTAAACAAGTGTGAGCTGGTGTGGTTAGGAATATTTATCTTCCTAAGCTTCAGGTTTTCCAACTATGTTGTGATGTGCTAGCTAAGATAATATTGAATTAGGGTGCATATATTTCTATAAAGTCAATAAATGTATTCTGAAGTATCCATGTCCTTGGATAGAACTTATTCACATTTAGAACTATGCTGACAGCATCAGGACTAACAGTTCCTATTGTTCTAAAGTCCTCTAAGCATTAAAATTTGTTAACTCTATGAAATCAACTTTATTTCCACATTATTTAAGTTCATAAAAACTGAGTTTCTTAAGTTCAAATATCTAATAAGCAAACATTTGACCATAAAAGATGATAGCCCAGAATTACCTTTCCAGAAATGAATGAGAGGCTGAAAAACAAAGATAATAGAGTCTACCTAATATAGACTACCATGGTGGTTACAATCCCACAAAATGCTTGCTACTGACAGACGTCATATTAACACTAATATTAAACAAATCATTGCCAGGATTTCCAACCAGATGGTCAGCAGTCACGAGCTCCTTGCTGAGTAGCTCTTGAAAGTGTGCCAAAGCAGTGGTGTGATTCTCGTGATCTTTCTGGATATCATCCATGTTGTGCCCTGTGTGACTCATGTCCCAGGGACAAACATCAGCTGCAAATGGTCAAAGTACAGTCATTAAGCTGCAATACCATATGACCAGAAATTGCTCTTTGAGCTGAAAGATGGTGGTAAATGCATATAATTGTCCACATTCCATAATAACAATCTACCTATTTATTTAGATTTAATAAAATGACTTCCAGATACCATATGTCTAGTTATATTTTGGCAGAAATCTAGAGGAATGGGTAGTTTTGTATTCACCTAGGTTTATGGAACCAAATTATTCTATTTGTCCTATTCGTATTTGGAAAGGTATTTCAACCTTCTTACCTGACTTTTGTGGGCATAATATCAGGCTTTTAAGAATCTTCGTGTCTTAGATCATTTAATACTTTTGTTCTTTTACATTACTAGAGTCCTTTCAAGACGACTTTGTGCTATATACCTCATCGTGAATCAGATATGAGGAGTTTTGATTCCTAATTTTGTAGCTTAAGTGAAAAGTGTAAATGAAATAATTCCTGAAATTTTTTCAGCTCTCTGAGGCACAGTGGAGAATACTATAAGAGTAAGGGCATCTTATCAGATTATTTTTTCTACCATTTTTACATGACAGTTGAAATGGTTTTCCTGTGCCTCTGTAACATGAGTTGAGAAGCCAGAATGGGGCTCCAGTACCCTGACATAAATGATTAATGCAAAAAATAAATGGAAGCGATGTCAACTTTGTAAACTTGTTGAGATGCCATGTAATTTGTCACAAGACTTAAATATTCTTGAAGATTCCAAGCTATTAAAGCTAGGAGGATGAGGATGTGTACATGTATATTTTTATTTATATAACATTTAAATAAGATTAATCATGTTTATTTCTAATTACAAATGCAATCTTCATATTAAAAGTATGAAAAATTATAGAATGTTTTAATAATAAGTAAAAATTGCCAGTAACTACCAAAACCAATATAAACTTTTGAAATTTTAGAATGGAAGTCTCTAGTCTTTTTCTTCCAACACACACACACACACACTCATTGTTATCTTTAATAAAACTGAGATATCTCCTTAGTGTTTTCAATCTGATTTTATCATTCTGAATTCACCTTGAATATTTTCTATTCCATTAAATATTTTTAGCAATATGAATTCAAATAGGCATAGCTTGTGCTTTCATATGGACAAACTATAATTCATACATTCAATCTTCTTTTTGTGGTTAGTTGCTCCCAATTTTTACTACTGCAAATGCTGAAATAAAAATTCTAATAGAAAAACACTTCTGCATATGTCTCATTATTTGTATATAAATGCCCCTAAATTAAATTATTAGGTCCAATGCTAAAATTCTTTTTTAGGACTTTGAAACAAATATATTGGACTATTCTTTGAATATGCTTCATATTAGAGCTATAGAAAATCTCACTTCTAGAGGTGTAAAACATTATGGACACAGAAGAAAAAAAAAAAAAAACAAGCTGCTCCAGAGAGAGTAAATAATTTTCCCAGCAAGCATTGTTAGAACTTGAGATTAGAGTCACAGTCTAAATGTCAACTCAGTGTCCCATGTCTTTCTCTTTCCTTTTGACAAAGAGTTTCCCTTTTTTAAACTAAATTTTTAATAAATAATTGGGGAACTCCAGAAAAAAAAACACACTCCTGTCTTTGTCCCTCCAAGGAGAGTGCAGCGAAAAGGAAGTCAATACGCTGTAGCTATCTGTGTGCCAGCATGGGACCGAAACAGACCCAGACTCAGCACTCCTCCCATGCTTTCTAAAGACAGAGCTAGTGGAGTGAGACCATCCTTTCCTTCCCCTGAAGCTATCTTACCAGTTTCTGCTCCTGATCCCCCATGGATGAAGGGGATTGTTAGCATAAACCTTCCCATCAACAACTCAGTCAGCTGAAGTGCCAAAATTAAGCTTCTTAATTTAGCACTTTGATTTGCAAACGCTCTTCTCTCTCACTTCCAAGCCAGGTATTTATAAAAAGTTTTCACTTATCTGACAGAGTCCAGCCTCTTCCAAATAACTTTCTCCTCCCTCTGAGAAGCACTTACTTAGTAGCTTGCCTCCTGGAGCAATGAAGAAAATCATTCCTGTGATAAAGGGCTTCAGGAATCGCCTGAAACGGAGGGACTCCAAATGAGAGGACCCTGATTTCTTCAAATGCAACATCAGAAGACAAGAGCTATCCAGGGAAGCCACTAAAACCACGAACACCCATGTTTGTTGAATAGCTGTTATGGTATGTCTGGCACTGTCTGGGGGCCTGAAACAAGAGTATTTAAATTGGAAATTCACAAATGCTGCCCACTCACAGCTTCTGTGGAAATCAGAGCCAAGTGAAGTGAAGTTAAAAGAGGCATTCGAGATAATCTATTTCAATCTTTCAGAGATAAGAGTATATTGAGCTAAGAAGTTCTTCAGCTTCCAAACTGTAGCCTTAGGAGAGATATTCAATATAACCATCCCCAAACTCAGCCATACCCCAAATACTCTTTCAATTACTAAAGAAAAATGAACCACTTTTACTACATGTATGTTGAATGTTTAGGTTATTCTCGTCTATGGAAGTCCAGTAGTGTAGTGTATCTAAGGCATTACTCTGTCAGAGTGCTTGGTTTAACCATTTCGTACTGACACATAAATAAATAGGTATTTCTTTATGAAAAGTTGAAGCTACTGCCACAGTCAGTGTCAGCGTTTGGGCACAATCATTTTGTTAAGTTCACAGGGGTTGTCTTAATGAAGAAAAAAATAGATTAAAGTGATCAAATATATGAAAGTGACTTTTAAAACTATAAAGCACTCTTTCCATATGAGATTAGTAATTTGAACAAAATTAGAGTTAAAGGAGAGCATGTTTAACCTAATTATTTACCTTACCTGTTGCTCACTTATCAAGTTCATCATATAAGGATCAATGATAATCATGAGCTGTGAAAGTCAAACTTAGTTAACCATAGCAGGATGTGCATTAAAAAGATCAGAACACTTTGACGCAGCATGGAGTCAGAGAAAGCTCTTGGAACTGGAAATCAAGGTATAGGAGTCATCGTTCCAGTTATGCCTCTTCCTCTTTGGCCTTGAGCAAGTCACTTCCCTGTGTGAGCCTTTCTTCCTTTGCTCTGTGAAATGAGGACACTAGAGAAGGTGGTCCCTTACGTGCCAGTATGGGCTGAAGGTCTACTTATACTTATGATAAGAAAAAGAAAGAAGGCAGCGATCCTGTTCTGACATTTAAGAATGAACAGGAGGCCCATGAGTTTTCCAGAGTGGGAAAGAGAAATTTGATTAAAGACAGGATGCATCGTTGAAGGCAAAGCAACTGGGCTTCTGCCCATTGCTGAGTGACAGGCTCCATGGGCGGCCCTGCTGGACCCAAGAAGGCGCAAACTGTATTTGCAGTCAGCATAGAACAGACTACAGGTCAGAAATGAGCCCTGTTAGCCACATTTGAATGACTGAATAGCAGCTTTGTCAGATCTGTCTGGTATTCAGTACTGAGAACAGCAATCGGCATATGCTGGCCATCTTTCCCATCTCTTAATATTCTACACACTCAGAAAGAATGTCTATAGCTTAAGGGTTTAGAAGTCACCTGCTGGACAAGCTCAGATTTTGCTAGGCAGTTTTGCTGTTCAAATGCAAACTTCTATTACTCGAATGTTAAAACATTCTCCTGGTCCTCCCCTGTGTCCCCACCTCTTTGTACTGCTAAGCAAAAATACTTAAAACCTCTTTCTCAGGCTTGATCCTGAAATTCTCAGGCTCGATTCTAATTTTGGTATTCTGGTTTGCATCCTTGGCATTGATAACAAAGAGAAGCTCTATTCTCTTAAATATATGTCTGTTCAAAATAAGCCCCTAATTATCTACTTAGTTGGAAATCTCTGTCTTCCTGTCACCTAAGCAGCACAAATAGATATGGAAAAACATTTTGATGAGAAGTTAACAGTCATATCCTATTCCCAAACCAGCACATACACAAATTTAGGAATGAAGGAAGGGAATAAAATGAAAGTTACAATAAAATATGAATGAATGCAAATTTAAACAAGAATATATAAGTGAAAATGCAATAGTTTTTCAAAACTAAAGAATTGTGGGCCTGTCAGGAATTTATGCATCATCTTATCTAAATCCCACAGTTAAGGAACTAGGAATCTGGGGCTCAGAAAGATAAAAGTGACCTGCTCATAGTCAGCTGGCTACTTAGTGATAAAATCAGAATTCAGAGTTCAGTTCCCCATAACTTATTTATTCTATTTGCAATTATAGAACCTTCAAGTGGAGCCCATGATTTATTTATGCAATGATTTTTTTAAAAAAGTAAGACAATAAATGTAGGGAAAATTTATATAAGTTACTCTTTTGGGGAAAAAAATGTTATGTCACTTTATATTAATTTTAGGTAAGTTGATTTTAAAAACATAGAGGATGTTCCTAAAATAATATACTTTTTCCCTTTGGAATTGCATAATGAGGAGTTCATATAATTAAAATTTCTCTGGCAGGTACAATAAAAAGCCATCTGCTACCTAAAACTATGAAGCAGGACCCTGAACATTTTTCTCCCTAGAGAGCTTCAAAAGGCTATAAGAAGCATGAGACAGAATGGCCCAAGGATTAGAAGAGAACAGGGTCTAGAATAATAAGGATAGGCACCACAAAAGGAACTCTATAACACAGTGATCAAAATTGGATAAGTGTAATCTGTTGAGTCATCTCACGGATATGTGGCAATTTATTCTGAAGATCTGGAAAGAAAATGTGGATGAGTCACTACAAATGCATCACTACAGCTGAAAAACCAAGTCTTACACAACATAGTGCAACATGTAATCATCACTTATATATATATCTCTGATATATGTACATATATATACACATAGCAAAATAAACTATGCAGGATAATATATGGTGTTAGAATAATTGTATGGAGAGTAGGGAAAGACAAGAAAAAGAGGGAAGGAAAGAAAATAGGATTTGAGTAGGAAGCTCTGTGGGCTAGGCTATTTCTCTGCAAAATTACATTTAAATTTATCAAGAAGCAGGTGGAGCAAATAGTGCTATTCTCACTTTACCAACAAGGAAGCTGAAATTAAGACAGGTTAAAATATCTGCTCTAGGTGATAAAATCCAGTAAATGCTAAGAGTTAGAGTTCAAAGCTACAAATATCTGACTTTAAGAGGAAATAAAGATTCCTATAAAAAAGGATAGTTAATAAAATTTTTATGAAATTTGACTATGGTCTAGTAGAAGAAAGATTTGAAATCATTCTCAAATAATAAATATGAGATTAAGTACAGAAAAAAAATGATTGAAAGGTAGATAGATGGATGATTGATAGATAGATAGATGATAGATAGATAGATAGAAAAAAAATTTCCTGGGAAACTAAGCTGTTGGTTAAACTTAAATTTATAATACGTAGTTCAAGCTTCCACCCAAGTTAGTTTTCTTTTTGGAAAAGTGTTTGTCTCATCTAAGAAAAATGAAGATCAAATAAATTGCAATTTCTAACGTCCATGTTAAGAAAATATTGTGGAATGTGGAAGAGAACTAAGTCTAAGATGGCCACCATCATCCTCGTCTCCTGGAGTTCTTGTCTTTGTGTAATAGCTACTCCTTGACTTCGGGTGACACCCTTGACTTATTCTAACTGGTAGACTATAACAAAGGTGTTGAGATGTCATTCCCATAATTATAGTATATTATATAGGACTCTGTCTTGCTAGTCAACTAACTAGATGTCACTCTCCAGCTGTTTTTGAAGAATCCAGCTGTCATTGTGTAACTACCAATGAAGAAAATTAGATGCTGGAGAATTTGGACAGCCTCTTGGAGCTGAGAATTGCTTCCAACCAATAGTCAGCAAAAATCGAAGCTCAAGTCCTACGGCGGCAAGGAAATAAATTTTGCCACTAACATGAATAAACCTGGAAGAAGCTCCTTCTTCACTCGAGCCTTCAGATGAGACAGAAACTTGTTTACACTTTGATGACAGCCTAGAGAGACCCTGAAGCAGAGAATCTAGCTAAACCATGCCCAGTCTCCTGATCCATAGAAGTCGTGAGAAAATACTTCTGTATTGTTTTAAGCCACTAAGTGTTTGACAATTTTTATATAGCATGCTCTATGATACTGGAAATCCTGAGTTTAGTTATTAAGGAATCTCCTGCCTGAAGCTATTTATGGTTTCCAATTGCAGTTCTAACAGTGATGTTTCTTAATGGCAATTAATAAAGAACAAAGTCAGCAATTTGCTCAGCTGTTGCTAGCATGTGGCATTCATTGGAGACAGCTTCCAGGACTAACTCCTTCCAGTAGAATCTCTGGATTACATCCTTTCACCAACCTCATGTTTTTTCTGCCCTCAAATAGCTCTTGGAACTTGTTATTTGTGACCCTAACTGTGACCCTTTTATAACCACCATTAAAAAATAAGTCATATCAGAGTCCCTGCTTAACTAGGGTGGCCATATAATTCATTGTCTAAACTGGAGCACTCTTAAGAGTGAAAAGAGCACTGTCGAGAATTAAACTGGTAAAACAAGCACAAATCTGGACGTTCCACTTGAGACAGTGTATACAGTCATCCTATACTTGATACTCTAGGGTCTGCTTTATTAATGAAAGCTATTTAAAAAAAAAAAGACTAATCCAAAGTTTTAGGATTTTTTCTAACCTGAAAACTTCTAATGACATCACACTTAAAGCTATAACATAGACGCCCTAAAACTACATTCACAAATTTATCCTGGCAGGACTACTTATTGCTAGGTAGTGGACCCTCAGTTCAGAATAAAATGACTGGAATATATCTGGCACCATTTATATCTTTTAATTGGATACATAAAGGTATGACTAAGGTTTCTCCTCATAAGGGACATTGTTGGTGCTCTACACCACAGTGTACTTACTACTAGCCACCAACTAAAATGACAGAAATAAAATGTTCACAACACTACATGCAGATGAGGGCGCAGAGTCTCATACACAGCTGATGGGAAAGCAAAATAGTCTAGATACTTTGGAGAAGACAGTTCGGTCATTACTTACATGCCCAACATACGCTTTCCACACTACCCAACACTGTCAATCCCACGTTGTTACCCAAGATAATTAAAACATGTGTCTACACAAATACTTGTATACAAAAATTCACAGCAGCCTTATTTACAATCGTGAAAACTAGAAACAACTGAAATTGCATCAACTAAAGAAAAGACAGATGAATTGTGATATAATCATATAATAAAATGCTACTTAGTAATAAAAAGGAACAAACTATGGACAGTTTGGAGACTCTCATAGACTAAATCCTGAGCCAAATAAACCAGACAGAACAAACTTAATTTATTTAAAGTTCAAGAACTTGAAAGAAAAGTACGTAGGACAGGGGGTTGTTTCTGCAGTAAGGCTAAAAGGAATTGTCTTGAAAGAGACATTAGGATACATTTCAGAGATGTGGAAATGCTTCATATGATGAAAAGAGTGCTAGTTAAACAAGTGTATTACTTTGTCAAAATTGTACTGTTAATATTTGTGCATTTAAAGGCATGCACGTTTTACCTCTTTTTTTAAAGGGCTATAAAAATGAGCAAGATAAAAAAATATTTTGTTCTGAATAGAGTTAATTTTAAAACCACCTGAAGATTTTGCTCTACATTAGTGATATTTTAGCATCTTAAATAAGGGAAATGACAGCCCCAAAGTGCTACATTTAGAGTGCCTTATAGAGTGTTATTCTGGCCAGTAGGTTGAAAGGGACATTGACATAAAACATGTCCAGATCAGGAAAATCTGAATTACCAATAATCTGAAAATCATGTTTTATGTAAAATCGTAAAGGGGAATGGATTCATTTTTCAGGAAAAGAGATCAGAGGAACCACAATAGCTACGTTCTGATATTTGAAAATTTGGAATGTGGGAATAAGGACATATTCTGTGAGGTCTAGTCAGGTGGAGCCAACGATAGGATAAACTTTAATGCATATAAAACAGAGTTTTGAAACAGCTATACTGCAGAGGAAGAGTTGGTTTTGTGAAGTATCATGTTCTCTATCGGTAGAATATCAAACAGAAGCTTCAGCCACGTTTTGTCCTAGATGTTTTAGGAAGAATTCCTGCATTGGAGAGGAGTGGTCTTCTCCATTTCTAAGATATTATGATTGTGTGTTGTGAAAGCTTGAAATCTAGGATTTCATGGGTTTTAAATCTTGATAGGACCTGCAGGTGGCATATGATACACATTAATCAGCACCCGTAGACTAAAACACTAGTGTTTTATTAAAATTTTCATGGCAATGGCTTTCAGTCCGAATGGAAAGTGTATCTTTAAGATATCTTGAACTCTCCAGGACAGACAGCCATAGTCTCCATACAATTACAGATGTAAAATAGCCAAAATAGCTGAAATATCTTCTGAAATAGCAATCAGATTCATTGACTCTTGAGTAATCTTGAATTCACATTTTCTACTTTTGTTTGTTGTTATTTTTTCAAAACAACAACAACAAAAAAACTGTTTTAAAAACGTGTTTATCTCCATAGATGAATGGAGATACCATAATTTGTTCAGCTGTGGAAGAATTTCAGACTAAGGGTCATATAAGCCCTATGAGAAATTATTTTTACAACAGAGCTGAGTGGTTTTAATGTTATACAGCCTTCACAGGAATTAGTGAATCCAAGAAGATTCATTTTTACATCAAACTCTATGTAACAAAGAAATACTTTTGTAATGCTATAGACCATAAGATTGATTTTTTGTATATAATACAATTGGTAAATTGTAAATACTCTGCAGTCTTTCTTGGTCTTCTTTCATGTTCTTGCTTTTAACCATGTCAAAGTGATTGTTAGAAGATCCTTAACCAGAAGGGTATTGGCTAAAGAAAAGAGCAGTTGTGAAAATCCATTCAGATCCTGCTCTCATAAAATTTTACTGAAGATACTTGAAATTACTGGTTGTATATTTCATATCTTCATGCAGACTCTCCACTATTCGTAGGTCTAGTTGAAAGTTATCTATGTATGAGTTCCATAAACCACATTTGAAATTAGGATACTTCTTTGCTCTTGAAACTTAAAATTTTATTTTGTGTTTTTTAAGTTTTCTGCACTTGACTAGTCAAAGAAAAGAATCATGAAAATAGTTTAAGCTATTACCAATGAGTGGAAGATTCTCTTTAGATTCCACATAAAATACAATATTCTCTAATCCTGTGTATGTGCCTTAAACAGCTGATAGATTTAAACTTATAAAATTATCTCTGTAAAACCTCTCATTTAGAAAATGAAAAAAGAGGTATATTTCACCACCAGCAAGTAGATTTGAAGTAAAGAAGAACTTAGATTTGAAGTAAATAACTCCTATGGTGTCAAATAGTGGATAAATTTGGGGACAATCTAGGGGTTAAAAATATATATATATATATATATATATATATACATATATTTACTTTTTAAATATATGCATATATATACACATATATTTACTTTTTAAATATATATATATATATATATATATAGAGAGAGAGAGAGAGAGAGAGAGAGAGAGAGAGAACTTATTTAAACACAGGGTTCATTTTTCTTGGTGAGATATTTTTCTTGTGGTCTTATAGGAATCCAAGGCGAGCTTGATAAAATCGCAGCTCTTTTTAAACTCAGAGAGGCTATACAAATAATTCCAAGTCTCTTTTCTTTAAAAAGTTACCTACACTTATTTTCCCACATTTGTGAAATCTTTGTGATGTTAATGATGAGTCCTCACACCCAGGATAGCGTTAAATATCACTAGACACAAGAAAGATTGCCATCAGATTCTACTTTGCTATTTCCAACAGAGTTTCCCTAAAAGCTGTTTAGAATGTATGACGATTACATCACAGAAATACAACACGAAAGGCAAAAAAGAAAATCACCTTTCAAAAGCCTAAAAGAATATCTGAATAGATTTGGATTGGTTTAGAAAGTTATAAGCACATTGAAGCCACATTGATTTATATTCCACTAGAGTATTGTGAAATTTGCAGTGACGACTTAGCAGATAGATCTGGAAAAAAAGTTTGCCATGTAATTAGGTAGTATAAATAAGACTGCTGGGATAAATCAACTGTACAAATTAATTTTGAAATATTAATATGGAGGCAAATGTTTGACCAACTTCAAAGGCACCTAGTACTCAATAGGTTCACTTACATGTAATCTTCCCTACCCAAACCTGGCTTTCCCTCAGTTTCCTTGAATTCACTAAATTAAACCAGCATCCATCATTCCCCAACACATAAGTCATTTTTAATATTCCCATTATTACCCATGTCAAACTTTTTAACAAAGCCTGTTCATTTCACATAAGTAGCTCTCATGTCTGTCTATGTCTCCTGACCACCACTGCCATCCTCCCCATGCTAGTCCAAACTACTAATATTATTTTGCCTACACTTTCACAATAATTTTTTATTTTCCTTTCCCAATCCTTTTTACTCACAACAGCTGGAAATAGCTTTTTAAAAGATAACTCCAACCTATAGCTCTTAAATCCATTATTAACTTCTTATTGCCCTTAAGATCAAGATAGACATCTTGGAAATCACCTACAAGACTGACCTGGTGTCCTGTCCAACTCTTTATCCTTTACCTAGAAGCACTTTTCTCCTAACTTTTGGGAAGGAAGATATCTCATCTCATAATGCATCTGTTTCCCTGTGGAAGATCCGGCAGGTCAAATAACATTCCTAGCCTTTCGTGCTACCCCTACTCATTCTGCAAGTGAATGGGTGGGCACCATTCATTCTCATTTCTACCTCTGTAGAGTTTATCAAATAAAACAATAGCATCAAGGATTTTATCTTTCTTCTTCCATCTCTTTTGTTTCTTCTTGTCTTCACCTCGATCCTGAGTAAATGTGCTTTACCTGGACATGCGACTTCCGTTGGATTATTCTGAGGCTTAGATTGGAAGAGGCAGGAAGAGGTAGTATGTTAGAAAACTTACTTGTCCCAGATTTTAGCTGATCATCCAAAAAAGTGATGAAGATGACTAACGAAGCTCACATTTTGATCTTCATCTACCTGCCACCTCTGCCTCTCATGACTGGTTTTGAGGAAGACACATGCATTCTATTTTGATCACATAATCCTATACCAAGGTATTCTTTTCTTCCTTACCATTTCTGCTTCCTCCCTTATTCTAGAGATTATTTTTCATGGTGTTCTTTCTGCCCTGGACACACATCTCTTTGATTACTTCTCATAACACAGTTCAAGTTTTTCCTTTTCTCTCTTACCAAAGCAAACCCTACTTTTATAGGCTCTCTCAACAGGATCATGTTATCATCGTTGTGAGTTCTTAAGTTTTTTGTAATGATTTGAGTAAAATCCATTATTTTCACTATTCCAGAAACCCTCTCAGGGCAGAGCTCTCTAGTTTTGTTCATCACTGAATCCTCACTACCTAGCATCATGACCCTTAAATATTTGCTGATTGAATGAATGAATATGTCAAGCATTCTTAGATAATAATTAAAATAACAATAAAATGTCAATTTGATATAATCTCTATAACTCTGTACACCATGAAGTTTATCAAATAAGCCAAACTCAAAAGTTGGAAAGAATGCTGGGTGAATTTATATTCACCAAATATTTCTTAATTCAGACTTTTCATTTAGCATATACCTCCTCCATACACATACTATTTCATATTGGCAAGTTCTACTTTATGTTAATAATTAAACATGAGGAATGCCAAAGTAGAGTGCTAGGGAGTACTTCATCAAGTGATCCATAAAATATTTGCTAAGTGCCTATTTTAAATTTGGATAAATTGCTTAACTTCTGACAGGTGAGCTCTATTTCTTGAAAACTGAAGATAAAGTCTGTGACATATTATGACCATTGGGACTAAATAAGATAAAACACTTGGTAATTGCCTGCAAATCACCTGTTCATTGTAGGTTCTCAGTGATGTTTTTTGTTATTTATTGTACACATTGAACTTTCTCCTATTTGATTTTTACAATCATCAGGCTACAAAAAGATTTATTTTCATTATTTCTGTTTTACATTTCAAAAATGTCAAAGAAATTAAGGATTTTTGTCTAAGTCAACCAACAAAGTATCAGCAGAATCCAGACTAAAAAATCAATTATAATTTCCTCTCTACTTTATAATTGCCATTAATAAGGAATATGTGGTCAGAACTTATAATTATACAACCTAAGTCATATTTCTGTTTATCTCTTAAAATATTCTACCCTTTTATTTGCAGGTATTTTATCTTACATGTTGGGATATTTTCTGAGTCTTTCTTCTGAACGATCTTTGCCTTTCCAGATACTCCACATATAGATGTTTGCAGTCACCACCCTCCCACTTCCTACCACAATGTTACTCAGATGTCTTATATCCTTCTCATTGCTTTCCTCAATTTTCCTTGGCATCTTTTTCTCTGTGTCTTTAGCAGTGAGAGTTCCTTGTTATGCACTGGTTTAATTTATGTGTGTTTTACACAGCATTAATTGCCAAGACATCTGGTTCCTTCCCATCATTAAAAACACATAGGAAAGAATATTCATTTCTCCAATGAAAAACATTTAAATGGTTACAATAAATAAATCAGTTGAAATTTCCCATCATTTTCTGTTCCCTTTGTTCTAAGCTTATCTACTATCATTTAACATTTCCCTGCCTATATCTTCCTTACTTTTTCAAACATTTAATAAATACCGCCTATGTCCAAGTCCTTACCTTGTTGGATTGGAAATGCAGAGATGTTAAATAATATAGTTAGATAGATAGATAGATAGATAGACGGATAGATAGATAGATAGATAGATAGAAAGATAGAGAAAGATAGATCATTTTGCATGTTTGTGTACATGTATGTGCATATGTTGGGCAGGGTGTGTGTATATTTTTTTTTCCTGCCTTCAAAGACTAGAAGGGGAAACACATCATTATGTTTGAAAATATCAATGAAAGCAAAGTACAATCTAATTCTTTCTCCAATTACCCTTAAGCAGTATCTATTGGGTTGAACCTCATGTAACTCCAATAATCCACTGTTTGTGACCACCAAAAAATGGCCATGTCATATTGTTCAACATAATAAAAGCATTATAACCATTTGTCAAAAAAATGAAAGATGTACTTCCCCAACCACAGTTGTTTTTGCCTTTATGAACTCAGATAACTGAATTATTTTACTTTTTAAATAAATGAATGGAATTGACCTATCTGAAAGCAGAAGATGAATTAATGGTATTGACCTAATGTGAGCCTCACACAGAAGCATTTTTTTTTTAGTTTAAGCAAACTTATTTTTCAATGCTATTTCTTTTCTCACTCATAGATGTTAGTTAATATAAAGCCAAAGGATGGTAACCTACTAATTGACCACCTGCTCTTGCCCTCTTCAAGTGGATTACAGCGCAGAGAAGAGAAAATCCTGCCTGATTGTCTAACACCCCTCTCTCTGGCTCCCCCCACCATGTCCCCCTCACCTCTCTCTCTGATTGTGCTCCAAGGCAAGCTTAAGCAAATGGTTTTTTTCCACAGTCAGGCAACATTTATTCTAACCAACATTTACCCAAATCGATACATTTTAATTGAAACTAATGGCAGTTAGCTTAAACCAACAGATTTTTCACTGGCCTAAGTACATTAAATCAATGTATTTTTCAAAATTGCCATATCTTATGTAAAACAATGCATTTTCGTTTTATCCAGGACACATTTTTATTCCATTCTAATCTGCCAAGTTAAAGCGTCAGACTGAAGTAATAGATTTTTTTATACCAGCCGTAAGATCTTGAATGAAATAAATGTATTTATCATTCAGATATATGAATATGATTTCATTTGGTTTAATGTAACAGACATTTATTGAGCACCTACTGTTTGTGAGATACTGTGTTTGACATTCTGGAGGGTACAAAATGATTAAGATAGAGTTTCTACTCATAGAAGCTCATAATTTAGTAGTCAATACCATGGACAGAATTAATTATAACATACAATAAACAGCTAAAACAGCTAGAAAAATGTGATGGAGGAAAATAATAAGTGTGACTGAAGGATTCAGGAGGAGATGTGAAGAAGGTGGCATTTAAGCTTATCTTTGAGCAATGGATAGCTGTAGTGGGAAGAACATACTAGATAGAAAGAATAGATTAAACAATGTATTAGTTATGTAATGCCAGCTACTACTGCCAATGCACCCTACATTCTCAGTCTCTTAACAAAATAGAAATTAATTTCTCTCACACATAATAGACCATAGTGACTGTTTCTGATGAGGAATTAATTTCTCTTAACTTGATGATTCTAAGATGAAGTTTCTTTTAACTTGTGACTCTAACATCTCCTAGGACTTTGAGCATTCTACATTCGGCAAGTAGAAGAGGAAAAACTTGGAGAAGGCACATCTGCTTCATAACAGCCTTAGCCAATAAATGGTACCAATCATTTGTGCTAGTATTCCACTGGTGGTAACTAATCTCATTGCCACACCTTGATGCAAATGGACTGGAATACGCAGACCTTTCCTGGAAAGCCACATCCTAGTGACAACTGTATTCTATAAAATGAATAACATGAATTTAAATGGACCACTATCTACTTTGCTGCAATCAAAGACATGGAGGGAGAGATACAAAGGGTTATAAATGTGGCATGGAGAGTATTCATAGAACATTTTAGGAGGCAGGAAAGGCAGAGTATAAAGAGTGTTCTATATCATCCCAAAGTGTTAATTTCGCACATAAATGGGGCCATTGAATGTTTTTTAAGGAGAATATTTTCATAAATCTAATGATTCACTAGTGTCCATTGCAAAACAAAACAGAGGAAAAACATAGTACACCGGAGACAATAAAAATTCAGTACTAATTATAGATGTTTACCTCCTCTTTTTAGGCCTCAGTTTCTCCTTCTCTAAAATGAGATGTTTGGTGTAGCCCCAAGATTTTTGATTTTCATTAAACTAACCCACTCCTTCTATATTTATTAATAAGCATCTTCTACAAGGCAGACATCATTCTAGTTTTGAAGGATGCAAAGTTTGTCCTCTCATGGAGCTTACGTAGCAGTGGCAAAGCCAATATATGTATCTCAGTGTATATATAAGTATCAGCTAAAGTATCACATATGGGAGTGTGTGTGTGTGTGTGTGTGTGAAAAATACACTGAATGGTATGTGTGTGTATATATATATATATACATATACATAAGTGTATATATATATACAAGTGTGTATATATATATATATACAAGTGTATACATATATACAAGTGTATATACACACACACACACACACACACACACACACACACATATGGAAAGCCAGTAAATATATGGAAGGGTATATATATGGTGTGTGTATGTGTGTTTGTGTACATATATATATACACACATGTATACACATATGCACATATATACACATGTATATACATATATATGCACGTGTGTTATATATATACACATATATGCATATATATACATATGTATATACACATGCACACACACACCATATATATCTCATTCCATATATTTATTGGCTTTGCCCCTGCTATCTAACTATCTACCTTTTATGTTTTACATATATAAAAATATATGATATGTATATGTGTGTGTGTATCTATATAGGACTTTTATAGCACTTAATCTTTCTTAGTAGCAAGTAGGATAATTAAATAAAGCAGAGTAAGAAAATTAAAATAACAAGTGGTCAGGTCAGTGCCCCCTGAAAGATGACATTTGAGCTGATACTTATATGAATGGATGGAGAAGAGAAAGAGATACAATGAACAGGGGAAAAGAGGATTGGTCTAAGAGAATGATCAAGTATAAAAGGCCTGACACTGAAGCTCATGGTACGTGGACATACAGCAAGGAAGTCAGAGTTATTCAAAAGCAAAGAATAACAAGAATCAATTTGTAGTGGCAACCAGGAGTGAGACTGTATTTAGTCTTTTGTGACTTGAAAGAGTTTTGTATTTTCTGACTTGTAAGAGGGTATGTCTAAATTGGATATTAATGCATAACAACTGCTCTAATACTTATTAGCCTAAAGCAACAACTATTTATTTTTTTTCTTTTAAGTATATAGATTGCTGGTCAGTTCTGTTAAACTGTGCTTGTCTTTGTTGAACTAGGCTGGGTTTCTTCATACCTATGCAGTCAACTCATGAATTGGCTGGGCCTGGTTGGTCTTAGATAGCCTTTTCTGGGAAGATTCAGCTCTCCTCAAATTCTCTCTCACATTCCTCCAACAGGATAACCTGTGCTAGTTTTCAGAGCAGAAGAAAAGGTTATAGAACAGAAGCAGAAATGCACAAGTGCTTTTAAAGTTTTTGCTTGTATCAAGTGTGATTTTGTCTCGTTGGCCATAGCAAATTGCACAGCCAAATACAGAGTCAGTGTGGAAAGCAAGTCACAAATAATGTAATATGCTGTAACATAAAAATCATAAAACTGGGCTATGAGTTCAATCAATCTACCAGTTCTCTGTTCTGTTCTCAATTATTTCTGTGTCTTCAACATGCAGAACAAGCTCATGGAATCGAAGGATCTCAAAAGGTTCTAACAATCATGGCATCAGACTTGGAGTTCAGAACTTTGTGGTCCATCTCAGATCTGGATATGCGTTTCTAATGCAGTTCCTCAGTTTATTGTTCTCCATGGCTTTTGGCTGTGCTCTTCAGACTAGCTACCCTTTTCTTTTGGCCACTTCTGAAAGAGTATTAAGAAATAATCCCTTCGGGAGCTTTCTTCATCCTACTGCTTGCCTGTAGAAAGTTGTGAATCCAATGCCTTTCAAGAATCTCACGCTCTTTCAGTCGAGCTGAGGGCACTTTTGCTAATATAATTCCCTGAATAATTTTGGAGGTTTTAATGCATCTGATTTGAGTTCATATTAACTCCAAAAGCCATGGCCACAAGTTCTTCAAGATATGTCTAACTTTCTCTTGGCTTACCATTACTGGGGGATCATGCTTTGGTGAGACCATACCTTTAAGATTCTTAGAAGCACTTTTGTTGATTTTAAAGAAGGTACTAGGCACAACTCCAATTCCTTCTTATGGATACAGCCTTAATTTAATCTCTGCTCCAGGCTGTATTTTACTTTGAGAATCCCTTGCCTGCAAAGGAAATGACAGATGAGAAACACTTTTATTTTTCCACTATAGGAAGTCCCCGTTCTGCTTGCAAACTAGCCAGATCTTTTAAAATCTTACTTTTTTTTCATAGTACCTTATCATACATAAGTAGTGGAAGCAACTCTTCATAAAAACCTCAGGACTCAAATCTCAAAATGTATTTATATCTCCCAAGTTACAATAGGCAATAGTTTTACCAGTTTTTTTTTACAATTCCGTAATATAGGTTACCATTTTCCAGCCTTCTGTAGCAACTCCATTACTCTACCACTATTTTGTTTTGTTGTCTCTTCCCACTGGCTGATCCCAAAGCTAATGTCACATGTTTTATATTTGTTATGGCAGAGCCCTCCTTCTTGTACTGAAAACTACTAAAAAAGGTTTAGTTGGGAAAACAAAGCCATTATAAGAAAAAATGGGAATAAAAGATTAAATCTTACATGGTCTGTGATAATATAGAGAAGTGAAGATCTATGAAAAAAAAATCAGAGGATCAGAATAAGAATCACTCATTTAAATCTTGCAAGCCAAGTACAGCTAGCTGCTGAAGTGGTACCATAAAGGGAAGCTTGTAAAGAGGCCTACAGAAACTCTGCCACTGTGTGATTGCTGCCAGTATGGGTCTGTAGGAAGCACCTCGGTCTGGGTTGTCTGTGAGCAGAGAGTTGAGAAAAAAAAATGCCAGACACAAAGTAGAAGGGAGGGAGGAAGTACATGTCTGCTATGGAGTCAGCATTTCTATCTGACATAAATTGGTTATGTATTTATTCAACAATTATCAAGCACATACTGTATGACAAGCAGTCCTTCCTTAGCAGTAAAGATCATGGATATGAAATACAACATTCTCTTACATGGAGGTGCTCACAGTTGGACAAAGAGACAGAAGTGAGAAAAGCAACAAGCAACATAATGCTAACTGTGACAAGATTAAGAGATTAGCACAGGGCTAAGAGAAAACATCCATTTATTTATTCACTAACTTAACCAATATTTATAGAGTGCTTACTATGAAAAGGCAGTGAAGTTTTTCCACCTTATGCTGACTGTGCCACATACAGGGGGCATTGTCCAAGTATCTCCATACAGAGATTCTAACTCTTACTCCTCTCTCCTCTTTTAGCAAAACCAGATGTAAACTCTGAAGCCACAAGCAACTTAGGAAACTGTACTAATTCCAAGTGAACGATACCATTAAGGATCTAACCTTCATCCTTTTGCTATAGTTTGTCTCACTTACTTGGAGATACGGAAGAAAGTGGTATCCCTTCCATTACCCAAATTGACCCCGATAGGCTTTATTGTTACATTAACATTAAAGGAATTATTTGTTTAGGGGAAAAAAAGGCATGCATTTTTTTTTAACATCAATACAGTATTACACACAACAGGCAATATCATTGGAGGTATGGATTACCAGAGAGATTTGAAGATGGAGAAATGGAGCCACATTTGTCCAGGCTTGCCTGCAGAAAGAGGTGGAGAAATGTAATAAATAGCACTAACATGACATATTTTATCTCCCTCCAACTTCTATGTCTTCCTTTAAACCACATTCCTTTTCTGATGCTCTGTATTCTGGGGGCTGAGTAGCGGAGTAGAAGGAGCATAAAGTCAAGGCTCTGGATAGATCTGAGGTTTTAATTCCAGCTCTGCTGCTCATAATTTAGAGCAAGCTACTTAATGACATGGAGTCCTATTTACTGTCTCATCACTAAAATGGGTAGAGCAACACCTCTTTCACAGGGTGGGTTTTTGATTACCCAACAAAGCGAAAAAGAAGAACCCTTCTATAAAGGAGTCCATTAGTTATTGACTGCCTTTTTTTTCTCTTAGTAATTATTATTATTGACTCCCTCATTTTTAATGACTTCTATAATCATTTCTTTTAAAATGAGAATATATGTTTATATCATTTAGGTTATGTTCAAGAACAATTAATGAGGTAATGTAGCTACCATTTGTTGAGGAAATGCTATATGTTAGCTGTACTGTATATAATTATTTTGAATCCTTACAAAAGTAAAATTCTCTCCACTTTGAGATTCCCTTCACCTAATGATTTGGCCTTCAAGTAGCCTTCTCTATCCTCATTTTTTATTCTAGTGAATTTCAACAGTGTTATTTTGATGTGAGTAAACAGCTTAAATACTCTGTTTTTTGGAAGGCACACTTGTATTGCATTAGGCAAAGCTGACAATTGAATGATTATGCATCACTAATATACCAGCAATTCCAGCAAGTGGGGCTCCTAAAAAATGGAATTAACTCTTACCTTGGTAAGAACCTCCAAACAATTGGTTGACCCTCAGCTGGAGGCTGTGGTCATCTCTTAGAGTATTTAGATACACACAAAATAATTAGCTGTTTGATTGCTTACCTAAAATTCACTCATGAATTTACTTGTGTGATTTATTGAAAGCCACCAGGTTTCCAAAGCTTTGCAGTTTCATTTTCTTTCTGTCAAATTTCCCAGGAACGTGTGGTATTTACATAGGTCATAAGTATATATGTATCAGTTTATTTTTAAAAGTGTCATATTCTCTAAAAATGAGAAAAATTCTCATAACTCTTACACCAAAATGCATTTCCTGAGAGTGTCCCCACTTTGCCAAATGGAACATTCCTCCTTTGTCTCTCCCAATATGGTCGATTTGATATGATTGATTAGTAAAAAGATTCCTTCCTAGTTCTGTTTTTCAGAAGGGATGGTATTAGGTCTTGTGTTAGTTTTTATAGTGATTATGATGTCTGAGAACAAACATACTTCATGTTCAATTGTCAAGGCTTAGGAAGCAGCCATTGATGAGTTCCCTAAAGCCCAGAAAACTCAGCAGAACCAAAGACCTGGATTTGATCCCATCGACTTGATTTCTTTAGGTGGATCTCAAAATACAAATACCATTTATGGAGTGTTAGCTTCACAAAATATAAAATCTATTACCATGTAACATTCCCACTGATGCTTTTATACATGTGGGAGTGCTATATATCACATCTGAACCTTGGAGGTGAACACCTTTGGTCTAAGTCCCTGCTCTTACCACTACCAATTACTTACTCATCATGTGATTGAGAACTACTGAACCTCTTCAGCTTCAACTTTCTCTTCTCTATAAAAACCAATAATTCTCTTTAGCTTACAAATTGTTTTAATAATCAAACATAAAAGAAAGATACAGCATCTACTATCAGGCCAGCCCCCTAGCAGTCTTTAAAATGTAATATTTATCTGTATAAATATATGACATAGGTTTAATGATTGAATACTAAGATTTATGTGACCTACATAAACATATAATAAAGAATTAAGTGAAATTTTTCCTTCTGCCCTTTTAGTGCCTAAGGCTCAACGCTGCAAATGAGTTGGTACTGAGCTCCCTATTTTCTAAAGAAAACTTTCAACAACTATGTTTTGACAGCTCCTGCTGGGTCTTACTTTAAGTCACTAGAAATGGCCCTACCACCATCTGCCAAAAACAGAATGCTGCACAACCCTCTTCCTGGTTTAAAAAAAAAAAAAGTAAGACTGGGAGGAAGAAAAAGTTGAGAATGACTAATGTGCTGGCAAATGTAGTGTTTATTATTATAAAGGAAGTGCTCCTCCACTCCTTTGAAAAGTTAAGTCATGATATTAGGAAGATAATTCTTAGGGATTGGCATTGTCTGGAGAGGAATAAAACCTCACATCTGTTTCTTGCTAAATGATTGATGAACTGCAGAATCAATCAAGGTGGATGCAAAAGAGTGGTTTGGAGAATGACTTGCACCTTCTCAAGGTTAGGGGCTCACAATATTTAGAAATTTTGGAAGATGAGAGACTTGCTTTTGACAACAAGACAAAAATAAATCACAATGTAATGTGCCTAGGAAGAAGATGGAGCAGCTTTCTACTTCATCTAAGTTTCTTCCAGCCCTTAAAGGCCATTGATAAGAAAATCAGCTATTTCTGATTTCAAAGTGATCAATGCTTTGAGATAGAAGCAGGTACCCTGGGCTGATCATGTGATCAAAACTAAAAGAATGTGTTGGAGGCATGAATAGCTGGTAAGAAATAAAAAGAGATATGACTGCCCCAAGTGGATCAACAGTTACAGAGTTCTGGATTAATGCTGATTACAGCTGCGGCAAAACTACACGTACTCTACAGGTGAAGACCAATCCGTTGATAGACTACTCTCAATGAACGAAATAGACTAAGTTAGAATGAGATCGAGGATTCTTTCCTGCAACCAACAAGTCTAGAAAGATAGTCCCTTTCTTGATTATTTTGCCTGCCAAAATTTAATATAAAAGGCTTTGAAAAGAGGCAGATGCTAGAATAGGATGAAGAGGAAAAATAGTGTTCCTTCACAACCTCAGATCTCTTTGAACCATAGGTTAAGTGTGAAATGAAAACAGTGATAAAGTAATTATTATTAAAATAATAATAATTATAATAGTAGCTAACACATTTTCTCTCCCTATGCCAGGCAATATTCCAAATGCTTTACATATAGCAAATAGTAAGAGTCATATAATGTAGCTTGTTTTATTCTCTCCATTTGATTGTTGAGAAAAGAGTCCATTTGAATTCAAGTGACTAATCCAAGTGACTAAACTAAAAATCCAAAGCTACTGGTGGTGGTTCTGGGATTTAAATCCATAGAGTCTGGCTCCAGTATAAGCAACTTTGAGACAAATTCAGAATTGTAATCTGGACTGAAATCTTAACAATCAAAATTTACACAAATTTTTACAAAATGATGTGTGAAGAAATGAATAGAGCAAGTTTAAAGATACAGATTGCAGGTAAGCAAAATCATTTCAAGTTTACCTTGCCAAGCTAAAACTACTCAATCAAGTCTTAATAAACTGATTTTAAAAGCATAACTAAACACACACATATGTGTGTCTGTGTGTGTGTGTGTGTGTGTGTGTGTGTGTGTGTGTGTGTGTATACCTGATTGAAGGCTGGTAAAGGACGCCTAATACAGTTCTTTTTCCAAAAAGTAATGTGTACTAATGTAACAACTACTATAATGTGTATAACTTACACAGTATATGTGAAAATTCTGTGAAAATGTTAGAGATTAGTATTGATAATAATAAAAATTATTGATTATAATATATTCAATTTATCTTTCTGTCCTATGTGTTCACCATAAGATTTCTTTATTGAAAAAACAGAAAAGATAAACATAGATATATCCTCTTAAGAAGCTACTTCTCATTCTTTATATTTATGTCATGACAATGGAAATCATAGATGCTGGATCACAGGAGACATTTAATATTAGATTGAAGAAGATATTAAAAAGTACAGCAGGCTGGCTAAAACAAGTCTGCACTGGCACTGGGGATGGTCCTGTTGACATTCTAGGTCTTTTCCATATCTAATTTTGATAATGTGATTGATGAGGTGATTTCTCATAAGTGGTGGAAAGAAACAACATCAAAACTAATCACATTATGCTGGGATTTGGAAGTCTAAATAAAAGGTATGTGAACTCATTACAGGAAGATATTTTTTCATTTGAAATTTAAATTTGCCAGCCCATCCATATTTGTCTGGAAATTTTGTGAATTTGTTTGTAGATGAAAATGACCAGAGTTGAGCAATCAGTTCCAACTGATTGTAGTGTACAATAGGCAGCCCAGGGACGTTCTGGTGGTTATAGATCTGTTTTTAGAAATCTCAGTATCAGGGAGAAGGATGTGATAACCTCAGTCTCTGTAACCATGTTTCTCTGCCCTCTCAAAGAAAGAAATGACCTTCCCAGATGCCAGTGGAATTTCTCTGTAAATTTAGTTTCCTCACTGGTTTTATTTTTCTTTAAAATATGAATATTTATAAGTTTTAAGTAGAGAGAATAGTATGCCTTTATTTCATAGACTTAAAAGATACAGTCATGGCTGTACAGCAGTCTCTACCCAAGGGGAAATTAACTTTAATATAAAAACACACAGCTAGGAGAACTCGAGAAATCTATCATTTTTCCAATATGCAGTATTGAAGCCCCACAGTTGCACACCCTACACTTAAGCTATCAAGAAATTAGGCTATTTGAAATGTTACAAATATGCAAGCTATACCCATTATCCTAGATGGGCAATACAATTTATGGAAGATATAATAAATAGAGGGAAATTTAGTATGTTTGTTCAATATAGAGTAGGTAATTGAAGTGCAGAATCCAAAGTAAAACCATAAACAATAATTAGATAGTGAAAATGTGGAGAGTTGACCATGACCCACATAATAATACAGCTGAGCATCAGCAAAGACAGAAGCCGGCTTGCAGTTGGAAGCACATTATAAAGGGAATGTATGCTTAATAAACATCTGGAGAAGCTGTGATAATATCTGAAGAAGAATCTTCTGAAGAAGGGAACTCTCTAATCTTAACCTTACAATCTTAATTGGTGGAGGAACATATGATTACGTAGATATTATGTACATCTGGAGGAGAGTGTCTGATGCCTCTGTGAGCCTCAGCACTGAGTAAATTACAGTAAAAATGTGTAGCATTGCTTAGTAAAGCTAGTATCACTGGGAGTTTGCAAGTTAAAAGTTCCCTTCAAGGTTGTTGTACTATTTAGGTTCGTCGGTGCAAATAATAGAGAGAAATTCTGTTAGCTTTAAGCAAAAGTACAATCAACTGGAGGAATTTAAGGTTTAGAGTTGGAGGATTGGACTAGAAAAGTGAGCAGAGTTAGGCAGCAGGAACAGACCCTACAATGTATCACCACTTCAGCTGCAATATACACCTTCTAACCAGTGCTTAACATGTGCTTAAGAGGCAATGTAGCAGGCAAAAACACCTGAATGGCTGACAGTCAGTTATACATGCACCCTTACTTGTACTGGGACAGGAAGACATGAAAAATGGCCCTTGGAACTTTCCTCGGGAATCATGTGCTTTTGAGTCTAAAAAGTGTCACATTTTGAGTGTCACAGTATATAGTAGACACTGTACTACACACTGGGATGCAAAAGTACTAAAGCCTAGGACGTTAACTTCTGAATTTTTTATATACATGAATCATTGCAGGAAGAAAAGAGGAAAACTAATGGAAGACAGAAAGTAAAAAGTAGAAATCACTACATCCTCATTTTACACATCAGGAAAGAGAAGCACCGACAGGTAAAATATGCCACATATTTCATTACTTGAAAGGATGGAAGTGAATATCATGAGTAGTGTGCCATGAGGCAAATTAAGGTGGCCATAATTTACTGACCAAGTTGGAACATATTTGAAAGTAAAAGACGGACACAGTTAGCACTTACGCCAAGTCAACAAGCTTAAACAGAAGTATCTTTGGCATATGAGAATACAATAAGCCTGAGAAAGACATTGTAGAAAGGCTGCTGCTTATCGGCTTTGCATACTTTATTCAAAAATGCCTAGAACAGTGCTATCCAACAGAACTTTCTGCAATGAGGAAAATATTCCATTTCTATTTGTCCAAAATACAGAACATGTCCAAAATGTGGCAGCCACTGAGCTCATTTGACTAAAGTCTCCTAAAAAGTGGCTAGTACGATGAAGACACTTAAGTTTTTAAATTTATTTAATTTTAGTTGAAATTTAAATAACCACAAGCATCTAGTGGTTACCAGTAAGGATAACACAGAAACAGTTTTAATTTGCGATTGATTGTATTTGTATAGGTGTTTGTAACAATACTGCAAGAAGTATTTTAATTTAAGATTCTACCAACCACCAGAGGATTGGTGGTGGACACAGACTGAAAATTACACACAGCTGAAATACGTGAAAATGTAAGTTCAAAATCTTGCACATTATACATAGCAAGTCTCTGATATTTATTTCTCTAATTTCACATCGCTAAGAAATTTTGAAATTCTGGATATTCCCCTTGTTTGTTATGTATGGCCATGCAGGGTATTTTGTTGCTGTTGCTGTTTTTGTTTTTGATGTTGTTGTTGTTTTTATCCATGGCTGATGACTGATCCTCTGCTTTGGATGCCATGCTGTTCTCATTCAAGTTAGTGTAAAATGCTAGCTAATTGTCTTACCCTGTAAATAGCCTCTCTCAAAATAATGCTAATGTTCTCAGTTCCTTTCCTTATCTAGCTGCTTCTGTGTCTGCTCTGCTTCTGTTGAGAGAAAGGCGTTTTGTATCTCGTTTCTTGGCAGAGAGATTTAGTTGGAACATAACAAGTAGGGTCACCCAGTGGACTAAGGTTTTGGAAACCATTAAGCAACTTAATAGCATCGTTGAAAATTGATACGGTTTGGATGTGTCCTCACTCAAATCTTATCTTGAATTGCAATTCCGATAACCCCCATGTGTTGTGGGAAGGACCTGGTGGGGATGAATTGAATAATGGTGACAGTTACCTTCATGCTGCTCTCATGATAGTGAGTGAGTTTTCACAAGATCTGATGGTTTTATAAGGGGCTTCCTCTTTCACTGGCACTCACTTCTGTCACTTGCCACCATGTAATACCTGCCGGTTTCACCCTCTGGCTTTATGATAAGTTTTCTGAGGCCTCCCTAGCCATGCCTAACTGTGAGTCAATTAAATCCTTTTCTTTGTAAAATACTCTGCCTTGGGTATGTCTTCACAGCAATGTGAGAACGAACTAATACAAAAATAAAAGCTCCAGTGTTAAACGGAATGTATTTAGAAAGTAATTTAACTAACTACTAACTAGGTGACCTGGAGCAAATTATTCAATCATCTTAAGTGTTAATTTCCTCATCTACCAAACGAGTAAAAAGGAAATTACTTTCCAGCAAGGTGCAATGGCTTATACCTGTAATCCCAGTACTTTGGGAGGCCAAGATGGGCTGATGTCTTGAGCCTAGGAGTTCAAGACCAGCCTGCGCAATATGGCAAAACCCTGTCTCTACAGAAAATGCAAAAATTAACCAGATACAGTGGTGCACACCTTGTAGTCCCAGCTACTTGGGAGGCTGAGGTGGGAGGATGGTTTGGGCCCAGAAGGTGGAGGTTTCAGTGAATTGAGATCTTGCCACTACACTCCAGCCTAGGGCACAGAGCCAGACCCAGTCTGAAAAAAAATTACTTTCCTCATTGATTTATCATGGGACTATGCATGTAAAACGCCAAGCATAGCATTAACTCAATCAACTGAATTTGTCTTGGCCCATCAAGCATGCTCGATGTACAAGGAGCTGAGACAAATGTCATGGAGTTTACAGTTTAAGGTCAATTCTTCAGAAAAGCAGTACCTGCCTCTGTGGTGATATGGGCTATAATTGGGCAAGTGCAGGGTTCTATAAGAAGACACTGAGGAGGTCAGGTAAGGCTTACTGAAAAAGCATAAAACACTTCTCAATTCTGCTAGTACAGTCTTGGGAACTTTGTACAAAGCCAAGTTCTAGGAGGTCAACACTAACATTCACAATTGAATTTCAATGCTTTGCTTCTTTGTTTTGTCTTTTGTTAAGCTTTGTATTTTATGTGTGTTAATTTTTAGTTATTTTCAAGTATGTGCCCTAGAGAGCCAAAATTGTGTAATCATAAACTATACTGTCACTTATTTATGCATTTAGTCAATAAGGATTTACTGAGTGTCTGAGGCGTGCCCAACACTGTGTTAGTTTCCAGACATACAATGGTGAATAAATTAGACAAGGCCCTTGTCCTCCATGGTGCTTATAATCTAGTTTGCAGCTGATTGTCTACATTCACTGTTATTATGGACATCATACTCAGATGCAACCTGAAGTTGCATTTCTCATGCATATCATCGTTTGTATGTGGGCCAGTGTTCACACAGTGGTAAAGGCCAATTTTTTCTTCCAATTATTGCACCAATATTGACTTGCAGTTCACACTACACACAACCCACCACACAAGACAAACAGCATTAAAACCAGTTGGTAAGTAGTTCAATGAGCCAAGTCTGTTGATCATCACAGCAATGGTAAATTGCCATAAGGTTTCTGGACACTTTCCCTTTGTGTACTAGTAACAAGCAGTGTGCACCAACTGTTGTTCACAGATTCCATGGCAAAAAACATGAATACAGGCTCCTATAACTCAAAATAAAACTACTATGTTCATAGAAGCTATCACAGAGGAAGAGGAGGAGGAGAAAGAAAGAGTTAATCTCTTTTCTCCAGACTTTCCTATTTTAATACCCATTGTACTAGGTAGACTGCATATCATTTAGACCTGTTCATACTGAAGTTGTTATTAATGTTCATCTACATTCACAGCAAGTAAAATACTCTATCATTCAGCTCCATTGAACCGTATCCAGAGAATCGAGATGCAAAACCTGTGTAGCTATTACAGGGTGGGTTGAGTGAGGAAGTTCTCAACTTGCCCTTGTGAATAACTCAAGTAGGAAATTAAATGGGAAATATTTGGCTTTCTAATTGAGAGCGGAGTCAGTCATCAAAGGTAACAGTAGCTACAGGGTAATAATTTAGTATACTGAAAAAGAAAATCAGCTAGTCACTTTCATGGGAAAAGTTAATACTGCCTGTTTAGTTCTCATTTTACTCTCAAAGATTATTAACTCCCTCAAGTCAGATCATGTCCTGTTGGCCACTTTTTATAAAGAAAAGAAAAGCACAATAAACTAGCATATATATATATATATATATATATATATATACACACATACACACACACAACTATTAAAGAAATGTATTATTTTTTATCTTTTTAATTTTTAAAATTCTAAAGCTATGATTAAATGAGTATTTTTATTGAAATTAGGCAGGAGAAGTTCACAACACTAAATTAGTAATATTTGTATATGTCCACTATTTTCCAACTCTAGAAAATTTTTTTGATGATTTTAGTCTTTATAAAATGATTGCTGCTTTTTTTCTAAATTTAAAAGCAAAGAAATATAGAATCTAAAAGTATCCATAATCACAGCATCTAAACTCAAATACTAAATTTACTTTGTGGTGTATTTGGCTGTATTCTTCCAATAACACTGATTTTTGTGCTTGAAATAACTCGGCCTGCCTAATGTTTCTAGTTCTTGTAGTAATAGTTTTCTGTGGGAAATTAGGATTCAAACACTGCAGCAGAACTTTGAATAGAAAGCCCTTTGCTGATACAACCACTATAAAGTTTGACTGTGTTGGTCTTGTGAATACAACCCTGATGTTCATAAAAAAAGAAATTATCTGGAGCTTTTTAGCTCAGCAAGAATCAATTATTAAGCCATATCTGAATTCCTGTATATTCAGAATTAGTGAGGTCCGAGTTAATGAGTTTTGATTGTATCCTGAGCTATTGGTAAAATTGCAATGCTGCATTGACTCCCACTGAATTTAGATTCATTGCTCTTTCAACAAGGGTTGAAGAGGGCAGATTCTTCCTGGTACCCAACATCAGCGCTTTTTAATTACACTATTATGTGGTATAAGGTGGACCTATAAGATGGTCTACAAGAGGAAGTCAGCACTTTTTGAGTGAGCACCAGTGTATATTTACCTCTCTCTTCAGTCCCCTATTCACTTTCAAATGGATCAGGTTTCCTTTCTTTGGATCTCTAGCTTTTGTCCATTAGAGTTTCCCCCAAAAACTTTTTATCAAACAAGGGAAACACATTAGAAAAGACTGTAAGTCCTTTGCAGAGTTGTAGCCTGTGCTTGTTTATGTATAGTGAACACTTACTGAGTTAGCATTCCCTAAAGGAAAATCTGAGGGGATATCAGAAAAATGGTTTCAGTAATTGCTACTTGGTTTGATCTCCTGGTATTTTGTGATGTTTTATGCAGCATTAATATCACCTGAGATTCTAAGGATACAAAAGATCTTCTAAGTTCATTATCAAATGTAAGAGAGTCATTTCAAACCTCTGAGGGAAATAAGTGAGTTGATAGTTAAATGCTGTTCTTGGAGGAATGTAACAACAACATGTCCTCTAAATGACTTACTCCTTTTATTGGTATGTATTTGTATGTGTGTATATTCCAGATCACATATACTGTGGGTAAAAATCTAGTACCTCTCTTTCAAGCACACAAAAATTTCTAATCAGGTTATTGTTTTTTGGCAAATCAGCCAATTAATTTTCAGTATCCTTCTATATATTTATAATTTATACAAATCTGGGAGCTACCTAAATGCCTTTTAACTTCATTTAGTTTGGCCTGAAGATTATTATTTGGAGTCTACAAAGGTTATTTTCATTCATGAATACATGGGATTAAGAGAGTGACAGAAGATACAGGGAGCAAGTAGTTGATATAGTTTGCCTGTGTCCCTATCCAAATCAAATCTTGTGTTATAGTTTTCATAATCCCTACATGCCATGAGAGGGAGCTGGTGAGAGATTATTTAATCATAGGGGTGGTAACCCTCATGCTGATTTCATGACAGTGAGTTGTTTTGATGAGATCTGATAGTTTTATGAGGGGCTTTTCTCGTTTTTGCTTGGCCCGTCTCCTTGCTGCTGCCATGTGAAGAACAACATATTTGCATCCCTTGCCACCATGATTTTAAGTTTCCTGGGGCCTCCCAAGCCATGCTGATCTGTGAGTCAATTAAACCTCTTTCCGTTATAAATTACCCAGTCTTGGGTATGTCTTTATTAGCAGAATGAGAATAAACTAATACAGCAGTGAATAACTTTATTTCACTTACCACCTAGCATAGTGTACCAGTTCCACAAGCCAGTATCCCGACTCTCCTCTTAGGCCTGAAACCCAGTCTTACCAATGAATTATAAAAGTACCCTTTAATTTGGTGGAGATACAAGCATATCCAAGTATCTGCAGCCTTTAATACACACTGTAACTTTATTTTGTATTATTAAATATATCTATATTTGCTCTAGCTTTATGACTGGATATGCAAATCAGATACCTCTAGGTCTTTAGAGTTCCTGGCTGATTCTTCACCAATCTTCTTGCTAGTTCTGTAGATATGAGGGCACAGTGTCAGAATATGCCTCTTGATTTCTAGCCAAGGTGGGCACTGAGAATTGCTTTACTGCTAAAGGAGAGAATTATAAAGTATACAGTTAAGACTCTTGTTGTGATGTTCACCCACTTGAATTTTCACTGAAAAACTGAGTTGTTTCCTCAGCTACTTGGTTAACCTCCCCACCCTCAGCTTTCTTGACGGTGTGATGGAGTAAAAAGACCTACATTGCAATACTGCAGTGTAATTCAGGTCCTTTAACTCCATTACCCAGTCAAGAAAGGTGAGGGTGGAGAAGGTTAACCTCTTTTGATAATTTTGTTTTGATTATGACATATATTTTGATTATTATGTTAAAAATTTAGTAGAGTAATTGTAGCTTTAGATGGCTGAAGAAGTGACTGAATTCCTGACACCTTAAAAAAGGAAAGGAAAGAGAATTACGGGTACCTAATCTGAACCTAACAATACTTCCATGAAACCAACTGTTAAGAGGTATTAAGAGTTCATTGGAAGAATAACACAAAGTCCACCCAGAGTACCTGAAACTATTTTTTGGGTACGCTATTTGGCTCTGAGATTCCATAGTCACAATTCTTATGTTCTTGAACATTACAGAACATGTATGAAAACAGCAAATAATAATAATAAATAGAATTATAGTAGTTAATTTATATTGAATGATTCTTAATGGCCAGACACTGTCCTAGGATACTTATGTGTATTATTTAATATTATTAATTATAATGATAGTAGCTAATATTTATTTGAGTGTTGACAATGGGCTAGGCAACATTCCAAATGTCTCATTTAAGCTGAAAAAAAAAATTCTATAACATATTTATGTTATGACATGCACTTTTTAAAATGAGAACACAGAGACATAGATGGGCTAAATAACTTTTCCAGTGTTATACTTTTAGTGAACAGCAAAAATAGAACAGGAATCCAGACAATCTAATTCAATTTAATGCCTGAATTCACTCAATCTATCTCCACCCCACATTCTACCTTTTTTACAAACATTAATGTTTGTGTATGTGTGAAAGTATATATGTACATATGAATATATATGTATGAATATATACTAACCTTGAATGTAAAAAGGTGAGATGTCCTAATTAAAAGCACAGAATGGCAAGCTGGATAAACGGGCAAGACCCAATTGTGTGCCATCTACAAGAGACCCATCTCTCATGCAATGACACCCGTAGTATCAAAGTAATGGGATGAAGAAAAATCTACCAAGCAACTTGAAAACAGTAAAAAAGCAACAGTTGTTATTCTAATTTTAGACAAAACAGATCTTTAATCAAAAAAGATCAAAAAAGACAAAGAAGGGCATTACATATTATAAAGGGATCTATTCAAGAAGAAGACTTAATTACCTTAAATATGCATCCAAGCAGGAACACACAGATTTGTAAGGCAAGTTCTTAGAGACCTAAGACTAGAATTAAATAACAACACAATAATAGTTGGGTGATTTCAACACCCCACTGACAATGTTAAACAGATCTTCAAGGCAGAAATCTAACAAATACATTCAGCATCTGAAATCAACATTTGATCAAATAGGCCTAACAGAAATCTACAGAACTGTCCACTCCAAAACAAGAGAATATTCATTCTTCTCATCTGCACATAGCACATACTCTAAAATTGATCACACAAGCAACCATAAAACAATCCTCAGCAAATTAAAAAATAAAATTAGCCGGGCATGGTGGCTCATGCCTGTTATCCCAGCACTTTGGGAGGGCAAGGTGGGCAGATCATGAGGTCAGGAGTTCAAGACCAGCCTGGCCAACATGATGAAACCCTTTCTCTACTAAAAATACAAAAATTAGCCAGGAATGTTGGCAGACACCTGTAGTCCCAGCTACTCAGGAGGCTGAGGCAGGAGAATCACTTGAATTTGGGAGGTGGAGGTTGCAGTGAGTCAAGATCACACAACTGCACTCCAGTCTGGTTGACAGAATGAGACTCTCCCTCAGAAATGGAAAGGAAAGGAAATGAAAGAAGGAAAGGAAAGGAAAGGAGAAAGAAAGAAAGAAGAAGAAAGAAGAAAGGAAAGAAAGAAAGAAAGAAGGAAGGAAAGAAGGAAAGAAAGAAAGAAATCAACCAAACACACTCTCAGACCACAGTACAATAAACATAGAAAACAATATTAATAAAATTTCTCAGCAAGGCATAGTGACTCATATAATCCCAGCACTTTGGAAAAAGGAAGGATTATTCAAAATCTGCTTCTGAATGACTTTTGGGTAAACATAAAATTAAGGCAAAAATTAAGAAATTCTTTAAAACAAATGAGAACAAACAACACATCAGAATCTCTGGGAAACAGCTAAAGCAGTGTTAAGAGGCAAGTTATAGCACTAAACACCCACATCAAATAATTAGAAAACTCTCAAATTAACAACCTAATATCTCACCTAGAAGAACTAGCAAAACAAGAGCAAATAACCCTAAAGGTGGCAGAAGACAAGAAATAACCAAAATCAGAGCTGAAAGGAAGGAAACAGACATGGAATAAACCATATAAAAGATCAATGAAATTACTAAGTGGTGGTGTATTGGAGACAGGGCTAGCATGCAGCTCCTACTTGAATGGATGGAACAATGTGTGAAGACTCACACCATGGACTTTTGCTGCAAGAACCATTGCAGCAGTGTACCAGGAAAACTGAAAGACCTCACAGGCTTTCTGGCTGGAGGCTAACAAACTTAGAGCATAAGAGCAATTCATGATTGAATAATACTGCTCCAAAGATGGAGAAAGCAACAGCTAATACCACGGCCTGCAAAATTCTGGCTAACCAGAGGTACTGAGTCTGTCCATGTGACAGTTTTACTGCTAGCATAGCCAACATTCAAGAAAATCAGCACATTAAACATACCTACAACCAAGAACTCTCACAGAGTCTACTTTACTCCTCTGCCACCTCCACCAGAGCAGATGTTGGTATCCATGGCTGGGAGATCTGAAGACAGATTACATAAGAGGGCTTCCCACCATCAGCACAGATCCTGGAAGCCCCACTGGGTGGCTAGACCCAGAGGAGCAATACAGATGACTGCAGTCTGGCTCCAGGAATCCCCATCCCTACGGGAATAGGGAACATACCACCTCAAGCAATTACCCTGTGGGACAAAAGAATCTGAACAGAAGCATTGAATTCCAGGTTTTTTCACCCAAATAGTCCATCTAAATGAGAAAGAATCAAAGATAATTCTAGTGATATGACAAAGCAAGTTTCTATAACACCCCCAAAAGACCAGAAATGAATCCAAACCAAGAACAAATATCTGAATTGCCAGATACAGAATTAAGAAGGGTGATTATTAAGCTATTCAAGGATATACCAGAGAAAGGTGAAAACCAACTTAAAGAAATTATTAGAAAACAATACAGGATGTGGATAAAGTATTCTCCAGAGAAATAGAGATCATAAAAAAAAAATCACAACTTCTGGAAATAAAAGACACACTTAGAGAAATACAAAATGCACTGGAAATTGTCAACAATAGACTAGAACAAGTAGAAGAAAGAAATTGAGAGCTGAAAGGCAAGTCTTTTGAATTAACCCAATCAGACAAAGACAAAGAAAAAAATTATTTAAATAATAAACAAAGCCTCCAAGATATTTAAGACTATGTTATACAGCCAAACCTACAAATTTCCTGAGGAAGAAGAGAAATCTAAAAGCTTAGAAAACTTACTTGAAAGAATAATTGGGAAAAAAACTTCCCTGGCCTTGCTAGAGATGTAGATATCCAAATGCAAGAAGCTCAAAGAATACCCAGGAAATTCATCACAAAAAAGATCATTACTTAGGCACATAGTCATCAGATTATCTAAAGTCAAGTTGAAGAAAAGAATCTTAAGAGCTGTGAGGTTAAAGCATTTGGTAACCTATAAAGGAAAACCTATCATATTCATAGCAGCTTTCTCAGCAGAAACCCTACAAGTCAGAAGAGATTGAAATTTGATCTGTAGCCTCCTCAAACAAAGTAATTGTCAGTTGAGAATTTTGTATCCAGAAAAGCTAAGCTTCATAAATAAAGAAAAGATGCAGTCTCTTTCAGATACATACATGCTGAGAGAATTTGTCACTACAAAGCCAGCAATAAAGGAAATGCTAAAGGAGTTCTAAATCTTAAAATGAAACCTCTAACCACACCAAAATAGACCCTCCTTAAAGCATCAATCTCATAGGGTTTATAAAACAATAACACAATGAAAAAAAAAAACAAAGGAGGCATTCAGGCAACAACTAGTGTGATGAATAAAATAGTATGTCACATCTCAATACTAACATTGTATGTAAATGGCCTAAATGCTCCACTTGAAAGATATAACATGCATAATAGGAAAAAATCCACCAACCAAGTAACTTTTGTCCTTACGAGACTCACCTAATGCATAAGGACTCACATAAACTTAAGGTAAAGGGATAGAAAAACTTTCCATGCCAATAGAAACCAAAACCTAGCAGGAGTAGCTGTACTTATATCAGACAAAACAGACTTTAAAGCAACACCAGTTAAAAAAAAAACAGAGACATTATAAAATGATAAAAGGATCAGTCAGGAAAATACCACAATTCTAGATATATATACACCTACAACTTGAGGCCCTAAATTTATAAAATAGTTAATACTAGGCCTAAGAAAGAAGATGGAGAGTAGTACAATAACCGTGGTAGACTTCAATACTCCACTGATTGCACTAGGCAGGTGGTCAAGACAGAAAGTCAACAAATAGTAGACTTAAATCATATCCTAGAACAAATGAAATTAATAGATATTTACAGAATATTTTATCCAACAACTGCAGAATATACATTCTTCACATCAGCCCATGGAATATTCTCCTAGATAGGCTAAATAATAGGCCACAAAACAAGCCTCAATAAATTTAAGAAAATCAAAATTATATTAAGTATCCTCTCAGACCACAGTGGAATAAAACTGAAAATTAACTGCAAAGAAACTCTCAAAACTACACAAATACATGGAAATTAAATAATCTGCTCCTGAATGATCTTTGAGTCAACAATGAAATCAAGATAGAAATTAGAAAATTATTTGAACTGGGCAATAATATTGACACGACTTATCAAGACCTCTCTCTAGGACACAGCAAAGGCAGTGCTAAGAGGAATGTTCATAGCACTAACTGCCTACCTTGAAAAGTCTAAAAGAGCACAAACTGACAATATAAGCAACCAGAGAAACAATAATAAACCAAGGAGCTATAAAAACAAGAACACCTCAAGGAACTAGAGAAACAAGAACAATAAAAACCCAAACCCAGCAGCAGGAACAAAAACATATCAAAGATCAGACCATAATTAAGTGAAATTGAAACAAAAACACCACAGAAGATAAATGAGACAAAAAGCTGATTTCTTTGGTAAGATAAAGAAAATTGTGAGAGTAACCAAGAAAAGGAAAGAGAAGATCCAAATAAGGGCAATTAGAAACAAAACAGGAGATATTACAAGTGATACTGCAGAAATACAAAAGATCATTCAAGGCTTCTGTGAACACCTTTTCGTGCACAAACTACAAAATCTAGAGGAAATGAATAAATTCCTGGAAATATACAACCCTCCTAGATTAAATCAGGAAGAAATAGAAACTCTAAACAGACCAAGGACAAGTAGTGAGATTGGAAATGTAATAAAACCATGCAGGACTAGATGGATTCACAGAAGAATTCTATTAGACATTCAAAGAAGAATTGGTACCAATCTTACTGAAACTGTTCCAAAAGATAGAGAAAGAGGGAAACCTCCTTATATCACCCTAATACCAATATCAGGAAAGGTTATATCAAAATACCAGTATCACCCTAATACCAATATCAGGAAAGGTTATAACAAAAAAAGAAAAATACAACCAATATCCCTGATAAATATAAATGTAAAAATCCTCAGCAAAATACTAGCTAATTGAATCCAACAGCATATCAAAAAGATGATTCACTATGATCAAATGGGTTTTATACTAGGGATGCAGGGATGGTTTAACATACACAAGTCAGTAAATGTAATACATTACATAAGCAGAATTTTAAAAAAATGTATGTATATAAAACAATAATTTCAACAGGTAAAAAAAAGCATTCAGCAAAATTCATCATTACTTTAGGATTAAAACCTTCAGCAAAATTGACATAGGGGGACATATCTAAACGTAATAGTAGCCATCTGTAACAAACCCACTGCCAACATTATCCTAAACAGGGAAAAGTTGAAAGCATTCTCCCTGAAAACTGGAACAAGACAAGGATGCCCATTTTCACCACACTATTCAATATTGTACTGAAAGTTCTAGTCAGAGCAATCAGACCAGAGAAAGAAATACTGGTATCTAAATCAAAAAAGAGGAAGTCAAATTGTCACTGTTCACTTATGATATAATTGTATATCTAGAAAATCCTAAAGACTCATCCAAAAAACTAGATCTGACAAATGAATTCACTAAAGTTTCAGGATACAAAATCAAGCCTACATGGCAGAGCAAGACTCAGTCTCAAAAAAACAATACAGACAAACAAAAAAAAAAACTTCAATCCACTTTACAACAGCTGCAAAAAATGAAGAAAATACTTAAAAATATAAGCATTTTTATTTTTTATTTATTTTATTTTATTTTTATTTTATTTGTTTTATGTTTTATTACAGTTCTTGTATATATATTTTACCTCCTAAGCTAACCAAAGAGGTAAAATATATCTATAAGAAAACCTGTAAAATGTTGCTGAAAGAAATCATAGATGACACAAACAAATGGAAACACATCCCATGATTATGAATGGTTCGAATTAATATTGTAAAAATGATCATATTGCCAAAAACAATCTACAAATTCAATGCAATTCCCATCAAAATATCATCATCATTCTTCACAAAACTAAAGAATAAAATTCATATGGAACTAAAATAGAGCCCACATAGCCAAAGCAATACTAAGCAGAAAAAACAAATCTCAGGGTATCACGTTACCTGACTTCCAGCTTTACTACCAAGCTGTAGTTACCAAAACAGCATGTTATTGGTATAAAAATAGGCATGAAAACCAATGGAATAGAATAGAAAAATAAAGCCAAATAGTTATAGTCAACTGATCTTCGACAAAGCAAACACAAACATAAAGTGGGGAAATGACACCCTATTCAATAGATGGTGATGAAATAAATGACAAGCCACATGTAGAAGAATGAAGCTGAATCATCTCTCACCTTATAGAAAAATCAACTCAAGATGTATCAAAGACTTAAATCTAAGATTTAAAGTCATAAAAATTCTAGAAAATAACATTGGAAAAACTCTTCTAGACATTGACTTAGGCAAAGAGTTCATAAACAAGAACCCAAAAGCAAATGAAACAAAAACAAAGAAAAATAGATAAACCTAACTAAACTAAAACATTTCTGCATAGAAAAAGAAATAATCAGCAAAGTAAACCAGACAACTCATAGAATGAAAGAAAATCTTCACAAACCATGCCTTCAACAAAGGACTAATGTCAAGAATCTATGAGGAACTCAAACACATCAGCAAGCAAGAAAGAATCCCATCAAAAGTGGGCAAAGGACATGAATAGACAATTCTCAAAATAAGATATCCAAATGGCCAACAAGCATATGAAAGTGCTCAACATCACTATTTAACAGGGAAATGCAAATAAAAACCACAATGAGATACCACTTTACTCCTGCAAGAATGACCATAATTTAAAAAAATCAAAAAATAATAGATGTTGGCATGGATGTAGTGAAAAGGGAACACTTTTTTTTTTTTCCTGGGCAGTGGTTAACATGGTATATACATATGTAAAAAATTCATTGGGCTGTATACTTAAGATATGAGCAATTTCTTGTTTGTAAATGATAGCTCAGTAAATAAAACTTTTTAAAAGCTAAGTGGAAAAAATACATGGAGAAGAACTCATTTTTCTAAGAGCCATCATGAACAAAGACAAAATCAGGAAGATATTCTAAAGAAAAAATGAAAAGGAATAAATGAAAAAATATGAGCCTTTTCTTACTTTTATCACATGACATCAAAAAGCTGGGGCTCAGGAAACCAAAATCATTATATAAAATGCTTAGGAATCTGAATGCTCCTCTTAAATTAGGAAATGTTTCATTTACAAGGTTTTCCTTAGGAAATGGTGTTGTTTAAACATAACCAGGAAATAGATATTTTCAGTTGATGTGTCACTCCTCTTAACAAGAGATCAATTAATGATTATGACAAAAATTGATATTAAATACACAGTCCCCATTTTTCATACAATTCACCTCAGTCCTTTTGTGTTTGTCTTGTGATAGATAAAGACTTTCTTTTCTTTCTTTCTTTTTTTTAATACCAGGGATTTTCACATTTTGTCTCATTCTATACAAACTACCCCCTAAGGTTTATATTATCTCATATACACCTTGTCTGTAATGACTTTTGTTTCTCATCAAATGAGTTATAAACTCTTTTTTTTTTAATGAGAGAAAAAAAGAAGAAGAAAGAAAAAGTGGGAGAGAGAACAGAATTCTTGCTCTATTGCCCAGGCTGGAATGCAGTCTTTTTTTTTTTTTTATTGCATTTTAGGTTTTGGGAATGCAGTCTTAAAAAGATATTAAAAATCTCTTTTATGCTGTCAATTGTACTTAACAACAGAGACAGGAAGGAATAAGGGAAGAAAATAACAAACAGACAGTCAACCAATATTTCATTTAGTTCTGTAAGATACTATGCAAATGCTAAAGAGTAATTCACTTCCTATTATACAGTCACTTTCATAATGAGTGTAATACAAATTAATAATGCGATGTCAAAATCTCCCGCTATTATTGTGCGGGAGTCCAAATCTCTTTGTAAGTCAATAAAAACTTGTCATATATCTGGGTCCTCCTTTATTAGGTACTTATATATTTATAATCTTTTAACTCCTATTGTTACATTGATCCTTTTACCATTATGTAATATCCTTGTTTGTTTCTTTTAGTCTTTATTACTCTTAAAGTCTATTTTATCTGAGACAAGAGTTACAACTCCTGTTTTTTTGTTTTGTTTTGTTTTTGTTTTTTGCTCTCCATTTAATTAGTAAATCTTCCTCCATCCGTTTAAGTCTTTGTGTATCGTTGTGAGTTGGATCTGTATACCATGTACCGATGGATTTCAACTTTTTATTCAATTTGCCTGTCTGTGACTTTAATTAGGGCATTGTATCCATTTAAGTTTAGGATTAATATTAATATTTGTGAGTTCAATATTTCAATTTAATGCTAACTGGCTTTTTTGCCTGTTATTTGATGTAAATTCTTCATTATGGAGATACTCTTTATATTTTGATAAATTTTTGAGATAACTGATACTGGTTGTTCCTTTCTGTTTGTAGTGCTTCTTTCAGAAGATCTTGTAAAGCAGGTCTGGTGGTGATAAAATTTCTGAGTGCTTGCTTGTTCGCAAAAAATTTTATTTTTCCTTTGTTTATAACGCTTAGTTTGGCAGGATATCAGATTCTGGGTTGAAAATTCTTTTCTTTGAGGATATTGAATATTGACCCCCACTCTCTTCTAGATTGTAGGCTTTCTGCTGAGAGGTCTGCTGTGAGTCTGATAGGCTTCCCTTTATGGGTAATCTGACCTTTCTCTCTAGCTGCCCTTAGAATTTTCTCCTTTATTTCAACTCTAGTGAATCTATCAATTATATGTCTTGGAGTTGGTCTACTTGAGGAATATCTTTGTGGTGTTCTCTGGATTACCTGGAGTTGAGTATTGTCTTGCCTTACTATGTTAGGAAAGTTTTCCTGAATAATATCCTGAAAACTATTTTCCAACTTGGGTTGATTCGCTTCATGACATTCAGGTACACCGATCAGTCATAAATTAGGTCTTTTCACATAGTCCCATATTTCCTGGATTCTTTGCTCATTCCTTTTTGCTTTTTCTTCTTAAATCTTGTCTTCTTGTTTCATTTCATTAAGTAGGTCTTCGACCTCTGATATCCTTTCTTCTGCTTCATCAATTAGACTGTTAAAACCTGTGCATACTTGGCAAAATTCTCTTATTGTGTTCTTCACTTCCAATAATTCAATTATTCATTTCTAAACTATCTATTCTCATTAGGATTTCATCAAAACTTTTTTCAAGGTTCTTAGTTTCTTTATATTGGGCTAGAACATGTTCTTTTAGCTCACAAAAGTTCTTTATCATCCACCTTCTGAAGCCTATTTCTGTTATTGGAATGCACTGGTTCTCCATCAGACCTTGTTCCCTTGATGGTGAAGAACTGAGATCTTCTGTAGAAGGAGAAGCATTCTGCTTCTGGGTATTCTCAGCTTTTTTAGGCTGATTTCTTCCCGTCATTGTAATTTTATCCATTTGTCGTCTCTGTAATTGCCAACTTTCAATTTAGGTCTCTGAGTGGACGTTCAACTTGTTGATTCCCAACGCCGAAATCTGAGCAACCCACTGCACTGCAGCGGCATTAAGATTCGTGGTGCTTTTCCGCTCGGGGATCTCCGGTCTGGCTTCCCTCTGGACTATGCCTTCTCGGAGATCCAAACGTCGATCAAAAGGGAAGCTAGTCCTGTTTACTCTGCACTGAGAACCGCTGCGACGAAGCGCCAGCAAAACCGTCACGCCAGCCACAAGAGTAGCGCTGGCGACCCGTGGGGCTCCTCCGCTGAGAATCTCCTAGTTTGTTAGCAACAAAAAATCATGTGAAAATGTGGCGTCCTCTCATTCTGTGTGCTTTCTCTGGGAGCTACAATCCTGAGCTGCTAGTAGTCAGCCACCTTGGATCTCTCCCCCAGATAAAGACTTTTTTCAAAATAGAACACTTTTACACTGCTGGTAGGAATGTAAACTAACACAATCACTATGGAAAATAGCGTGAAGATTCCTTAAAGAACTAAAAGTAGATTTACCATTTCATCCATCAATTATACAACTGGTTATCTATCCAGAGGAAAGGAAGTTATTATATAAAAATATAATTGCATATGCATATTTATAGCAGCACAATTCACAATTGTAAAAATATGAAACCTGCCTAAATGCCCATCAACTAATAAGTGGATAAGAAAAATATGAAGTGTACCATAGAATAGGAACTACTCAGTCATTTAAAAAAATGAAATAATGGCATTTGTATCAACTTGGATGGAGTTGGAGACCCTTATTCTAAGTTAATTAATTCAGGAATGGAAAATCAAACATCGTATGCTCTCACTTATAAGCTGTAGCCAAGCTGTGAGAACTCAAAGGCATAAGAATAATATAATGGACATTGGAGTCTCAGGGGAAAATGTGGGAAGGGTTGAAGGATAATAGGCTACAGTATATACTGTATATTGTATATACTGCTTGGGTACAGTATATACTGCTCAGGTGACAGGTCTACCAAAATCTCAGAAATCCCTATTACAGAACTTTTCCATGCAACCAAACACCACTTGCTTCCTAGCTAGACTAATAAAGGAAAGAGAGAAGATCTAAATAAACACAAAATTAGAAATGACAAAGGTGACATTACCAGTGATCTCATGGAAATACAAAAAGACCCTCCTTTAAAGACTACCATGCATATAAATTAGAAAACATAGAAGAAATGAAAAAAAAATCCTGGAAATAGAAATACAACCTTCCAAGATTCAACCAAGGAGAAATTGAATCCTTGAATAGACCAATAATGACTTCGTAAATTGAATCAGTAGCAAAAAACCTACCAACCAGAAAAAGTCCACAACCAGATGGATTCACAGTCTAATTCTATCACATTTATAAAGAAGAGTGGGTGTCATTCCTACTAAAATTACTCCAAAAAAATTGAGAAAGAACTCATCCCTTAATAATTCTATGAAACCATCATCATACTGATATCAAAACCTGGCAAAGACAACACAAAAGGACACTTCAAGCCAATATCCTTGACAAACATAGACACAAGTTTCTCAACAAAATATTAGCAAACTGAATACAGCAACACATCAAAAAGCTAGTCTACCACCATCATGTAAGTATACTTTATCCCTGGGATGCAAGGTTGGTTCAACATATGAAAATCAATCAATACATGGGATTCAATACATGAACAGACCTAAAAAGAAAACACATGATTATCACAATGCATACACACATACACACACACACGCACATACACACCACTTATGATAAAAGTCAACATCTCTGCCCAACTTCAAACTCTGCTATAAGGCTACAGTCACCAAAACAGCATAGTACTGATAGAATAACAGACACATGGGCCAACGGAACACAACAGAGAACCCAGAAATAAGGCTACACATCTACAACCATCTTATCTTCAACAAAGTTGATAAAAATAAGCAATGGAGAAAGGATTCCCTATTAATCATGCTAGAATAACTGGCTAGCTATATGCAGAACATTAAAGATGGGCCCCTTCTTTAAACAATATACAAAAATCAACTAAAGATGGATTAAATACTTAAATGTAAAACCATAACCTATAAAAATCCTGGAAGACAACCTAGGCAATAGCAATAGCATTCTGGACATAGGAACAGGCAAAGATTTCATGACAAAGAAATTGCAAAAAAAGCAAAAATTGACGAATGGGATCTGATTAAACTAAAGATTTTCTGCACAGCAATAGAAGCTGTCAATAGAGTAAACAGACAACCTGCAGAATCAGAGAAATTTTTTGCACATTGTATCTGACAAAGATCTAACATGTAGCAACTATAGGGAACTTAAACAAATTTATATAAAAAAATAAGCAACCCATTAAATAGCGGGCAAAGGATATGAACAGACACTTTTCAAAAGAAGACACAGGTGGCCAACAAGCATATGGAAAAAAAAGCTCAGCATCAGTAATCATTAGAGAAATGTAAATCAAACCCACAATGAGATACCATCTCACATCAGTCAGAATGGCTATTATTAAAAAGTTAAAAAATAATAGACACTGGCAAGGTTGCAGAGAAAAAGGAATGCTTATACACTGTTGGTGGGAGTGCAAATTAATTCAATCGTGGAAAACAATGTGGCAATTCTTCAAAAACCTAATAAAAAAAAGTACCATTCAACCCAGCACACACATTACTGGGTATATGCCTAAAGAATATAAATGTTTCTGTCATACAGACACAGGCATGCATATGTTTATTGCAGCACTATTCACAATAGCAAAGACATAGAATCAACCTAAATGTCCATCAATGGTAGATTAGGTAAAGAAAATGTGGTACATATACACTATGCAGCCATGAAAAACAACAAGTCGTGTTCTTTGAACCAACATGGATGGAGCTGGAGGCCAGTATCCTTTGCAAACTAACACAGGAACAGAAAACCAAATACTGTATGTTCACATTTATAAATGGGGGCTAAATGAAAGGGGAATATCAGACATTGGGGACTATTAGAAGGTAAAGTTTGGGAGGAGGAAGAGGATCAGGAAAAATAACTAATGGGTACTAGCCTTAATACCCGGGTGACAAAATAAGGTGTGCAACAAGTCCCCATGACACAGTTTACCCTATAGCAGACCTGCATGTGTACCTCTGAACTTAAAATAAAAGGTTTTATGTTAAATAGGTTTCTGGTTTAGGTCTAGCACATTAAAAGTGGTCACAAGACAATGGTGATTGTTGGCTAAGTGTGTCGGCTCAGGAGATACACTCAACTGAATACTCTGCTACTTCTCAGCACTTACTTCTCTCTAGCCTGATTCCCCATCTTAAAATGAGCTTATTGCAACCTTTCTATAGATTTTCCTGAGTTAGTATGTTTATGTGCTTAAAGTATTTGAAACAAATGCAGACTTACCTAAGAGCTAGAATCAAAAAGTAGAAGTTTCTGGGAATAAATTTCCACTGGCTAAGAAAAGCTAATTTAAAAGACAATAGAACCAAGGAAACTGAACTTGGTATGGATTCTTTTTTTTTTTTTTTTCTTGAGTTGGAGTCTCACTCTGTTGTCCAGGCTGGAGTGCAGTAAGTAGTGCGATCTCTGCTCACTGCAATATCCGCCTCCCAGGTTCAAGCTATTCTCCCACCTCAGCTTCCCGAGCAGCTGGGATTACAGGCGCCTGCCACCACACCCAGCTAATTTTTGTGTTTTTAATTGAGATGGGGTTTCACCCTGTTGTCCAGGCTGGTCTCAAATTCCTGACCTCAAGTGATCCACTCCCCTTGGCTTCCCAAAGAGCTTGGATTACAGGCATGAGCCACCATAGGAGGCTGACTTGGTATAGATTCTGAAAGCTCTCTTTACTCATTAGATAGCTGTCAGATTAGCTTGCTAAAAATTGACTTTTTGTAGTGAGGTTTTGGGCTTCTTTGTAATCTTTATCTACTATGACTGATCCCTGTAATACTAGTTGGTTCATGAAAATGAGAAAGTAAAAGAGTTAGAATAGTAAAGTGTAGTATAAAGACGCAAAGGTTTAAGGCGGCAATCTGACCTTGTGACAAATCCTTGTGACTTAGGAACTTGGAAACATTTCTTAAGGGTTTTGAACCTTATGGAGAGAGAGAGAGAAAGAGATAAAAACAGGGAGAAAAAGAGATTCTGGCATGTATTGTGTATCATAAGCAATTAGAACCTAGAAAGTACTGTGGATGAGGATTGCATTTAATACGAGGAGGAGGAAGTCTACAAAGGCATGGTATATGAAGTGTTGTCCAAGATGACCCAGAACTAAGCAGGCAAAACGCAGGGCATTGGTTTGCTGGAGGAGTCCAGTCAAATAGGGGAAGAAAGCCCAGGAAAACTGGAGGAGGCGGGTCTGAAGGTGAAGGTAGTTGATGCACAAATCTCCCTGAGAACTTCAGCTACAGTTTTGCCTCCCTTTTCTGAGAAACAGTTCTATCTGGGTTTCCTAGCCATAGCCCAGTTAAAAAAAAAAAAAAAAAAGCAGGTGAAATAAATAACACCTTCCCTCCCACTCCCACATTTCAGCCATCTCTGGCCACAATACTATAGAAGCCGTCATTTTTAAAGAGTGTCATCTTTTATTTATTAGCAACATGAAACATCCTGGAGGTAACTGAATTATGCGATCAATGTTAATGCTAATCAAAGTGATCAACGCTGAGTGTTCTCTGCTCCACATGGTGTGGCCCTTGCTGCTCCATGGTGCCAATTGCATGATTTGTACATAGCCCTAATTTGCTGATTACAATGATCTTCTCAGTTCCTGCTCTTCTGAGTTCTGACCCCCTTGCTATTTTTGGTTTTAGTTCAGCATTGATATTAGGGAAATGCCATTAGAAAAAAACAAGATATTCAAAATAAAATCTAGCCAGATAAATTTTAGAGCTTAAAATAAGTTAATCTTTTGCATATCCAAGTTGTTAGCCATTTGATATTTAATAAATAATTTAATCAGATCAAGAGGAAAACTGATTTTAAAAGATATACATTTATTTCACATGTATGTCTCAGTCAGAATTTAACTGGACTCAATAAGTCACATGCTAAGCATAGAAAATTACTTTCTACAATAAATGCATTGTTCTTATTTTATTCGTTCTCAGATCATGAGTACAAATTCATACATAAATGTGTTAGAGCATCAGTGCATAATATTATATGTATTTTAGATAGAACAGAGTTTTGGAATCAGAGAAGGAGGTGAATGATTCAAAGGATGTTAAAAGAGAAGAAAATCTAATGCACAAAATTGGTGCAAGCTCTCTCATTGCACCAAAACAGGAAGCATTTCTGCTATTCCCTCTCTTTACTGTCAAAAGTTAAATGGAACAAAAGGAAAATCTCTGCCATTTACTGTGCTGTGTGACCTTGGACACTTTATTGCTCAACTCTGAGCACCAGAGCCCTCTTATGGAAAATGTCTGTTTCCCAGGTGCTTGTGAGGATAGAACAAGTTGGCAAATGGGAAGTCCCCTACGCAATGCAGCAAGAGCACACAGAGCTCAGTAATTGTTCTCTTCTCCCTTTCTATTTATGCCTCCTCATCTTCACTGCTTTACTCCTTGATATTCATAGTGACTTGACTTTAGAAGCACAATGATATGCTTTGGGTTAGGAGATAAAAATTTGAGATAGATTCCAGGCTCTGCTGCTCACTACGAATGGTTCAGCTTTAGACCCGAGTTTACTGGTGTATTTGTTTCTTACATTTACACTGTTGATACAGCTGTGAATTGAAAAACATCTACAATGATATTCTGCATTTGTTTAAGAAATCACCTTTGTTGTTATTTTTTATATTATAAAATTATTGCTTGTTTAATATTCTTAATTTAGATTTTAAAAAGACAAGCATAATAACAAAAATTAGTCATAATTCCATAGTTTATTACTAACATCTTGACATATTTTTTTCTGGCCTCTATCTATGTGCCCACACATACCACATATATATAGATAGATATAGATACACACAAGACAACCACATACATACATGTACCTGTTATACACCTGTATGTGAAAATGTATATATATTTTCAAATACGCTTAAATGTACATATAAATACATATATGTTAACATGCAAATATATAAAGGATGTGTATGTAAATGCTGGTATGTATGTGTGTATGACCTAATAAATTGTTGCCATTTTTTCTGTACTATTAATAATGTTATAGTCTAGGTATTATTATCTTTCATGTCAATTTGTATTGCAACCATAAGGTGAATTTCAGAAAGTAGACTCATGGATCCTAGGCAGTCTAACATTTAGCCCTTATGGATTCAAACGGTGCATCTGTGAGCATTCATTTTGGTTGCTCAGTGGTAATGATGTATCTCTGGTTTAATATTTTAAATTAAAACTATTTTCTAAGGGTATGGACATTTCAAATGTGTTGCTTTTCAAAAGAGATTTTTACATTTCAATTTGCATGACCAAGCTGAGCTGGGAAAATAAAATCTGTCAGGTTATCTTGGAGCTCTCTGCTTTCAAGCACATGAAAGATAAATTTATCATGGGCGTTTAATCAATAGGATGGAATGTACAAATATTAAATTTGTAGGTTACTCACAAAACTGAAAATCTCCCCTAAAAAAAGTTGTTTCTGGTGCATTTTCATATCCCAGGCTCTCACCAGGCCCCCAGAGAACCAAAGGGTTCCTTGCGTCCTGTAGTCTCCCAGAAGTTCTGCCTGGCGGACCCTACTCCCAGCTGTGTGGCGTCACCAGTCTTGGTTTCTGATGTCAAACACACCCTCATCACCATTCCCAACTTACCTCAGTTCTTCAGAATCTACTCCACTCTTACTTGCAGAGCAAAGAATCCCCATGTTTAACGTTTCTTTGTAAGTCGCCACCTTACTTTGCCCTTCCTCTCCTCTCAAAGAGGTAAAGGTCCAATTCCTGCCGTGGAAAGCAGCACACAAAACACCTTTATCTTAGCTCCACCTCCCAAGGCTTCACTGACTTACCCTAGGGCAGGTTTGTTTTCTAATTAATGGCTAATAGGCAAAACTATCCGGATACCCTGAGGAAAATGTAAAAGGGTACTGCTATTTTGATCTACCAAAAACAAAATAAAACAAAAATAGAATCCAAAGGCTACATACAAGCCTGCGCCAAGGCATTTCAAATTTACCCAGCTATTATACAAAGGTTAAAGAGTGAATGAATAAATAAATGAACGAACGAACACATCCTTATTTTTGTGTGGTCATCTTCCTTAAGTATCCTCACCCAAAAGAGGTATAGAGGTTAACATAACCTGCTAATTGTGGTTATATCCCTCTTCTTTCTATATAAGCCAGTCTCTGTGCTGTAAATATTTCTTGAAGACATTCTTTTTTCTATTGCCTTACCAAGATGGCATCTGAAAGTAGGAGAAAGTTTTTAGCCTTTTTGTGTTGGTAGAGGGGCTCTACCTTACCCGTGTCTCTTTTTGGTGTGCCTTCCACAGCAGGGCAGCTGGTTTCTGGGTGAGTGCTATAGAATATCTTTTGAGATGTACCCCAGTCCAGTCTCTGGGTTTTCTACTGCAAATGCTGCTGCTGTCTGCCCCAGAGGCTCCTGTGGTCCATTTGTTGGCCACGGCCAGAGGTCTCAGCCTCACCTCAGTTCTGTGGTTCTCTGGATGCCTCCAGAGAACAGACGTCTTGGCCTTATCTCAGTTCTCTGGTTCTGTGGATGCCTCCAGAGAGCAGACTGTGACAACTAGACTACCCCGATGTCAGTGCTGCTCTGTTGCCCTCAGTTATGGAGCCACATCGCTGCTGTCAGAACACTTCTCCCTGTTAAGTTTTCCAACCAATCCATCCATTGTCTTATCATCCTCTGCTCAATTAGCCCCCTACACACTTGTCATGCCCTTTCCACTCAGGAGCTCAGGGTCATGCAGCTCTGAAATGTTAGCTTGGGCTTAACTTATACCATCGTTTGTCAATTCCACTTCTCCATGTTGGATAGGAGCCACACAACACAGAGAACTTCTATACAGACTATAAAAGAAGAGCTCATCAAAGCTCTGTGCCTTTTATCTTTCTTTTGTTTATGATGTCTCTTCCCCTCCGTGAGGGAGGTCAAGAGACCTTTTTTAACTCACTCTTCCTTATCCTCCCAACAAATCACCAGACTGGAAGAACCAGCTTTTCTTTTTTTCTTACTGTCTTGCAGTAACTTTTGCCTTGTTATATTTTCCTTTTTCTCTGGAGGACCAAAACTTGAAAACTTACTTTTAATGGCAGATAGGATGAAAAAAGGGAAATAAGTTTATAAGTAAGAAGCACATATGCATTAGGAAGGTTAGAAATACTACTTTTTAATTACTTCTTATAGATGTGACTTTCCTGGCATATTAAAAGGAGAGATTAATTTATAAGATGCCCCATCAAGTATTTTGTTGAAGTTAGAGGAAAATGAATACCCTAAATCTCATACCAAAATAATAAGTTATATGACATTGCTATGCGCCAGGTTCTGTTCTAATCATATTACATATATTAATCCACATTCTCAAAACAATCCTATAAAGTAGGCACTATTATTTTCACTACTTTAAAAATAAGGAAGGAAAAGTATGGAGAAGCTATTTATCTAAGGCCAAACAGCTAGTTAATATAAGAACTGGATTTCAACCTAGACAACAATTTCCTTGTTTGGAAATTCCAGCAGAGACAATGCCAAAAAAAAAAAATAATAATAAATATATATATATATATATATATATATATACACACACACACACACACACACACACATAGAAAAAATATATATATATATTCATTATATATATATAATGATAAGCAATTCACATGGAAAATAAAAGATTTGAGGTTTTCACTGAACATAAATTCTATATAAATAAGCCAACAATAAAATGTAGCAGTTAAAATAATCACAGTGAAACTTAACTAGCAGTAACCAATGGTTAAAATAATCACAATGAATCTGAATCATAAGAAACCAAAGCAGAGATTGGAACTCACAAGAAGGAGGAGCAGCAATTCCATGTTCTTCACTGGACATAGCATAGCTGTAGTACTAGGATTTATCCTTGAGACTACACCCAATGAAAGATACCAGGAAACTGAGGTCCACTCAGATGAGGACAACCCAGGTAATAAGGGAAATGAAAACCAATTTCAAATCACTTCTTGACACATCTGAGCATATTGAAACTGGAAAAGAGAAAATCAGGGAAAATGATGGTGATCCCTAAACCCTTATAAATCAATAAAAAAGCAAAACAAAACAAAAATAGACTTGCTTTGTGCCATGGCGACTGCAGTTCTCCCACACATCTCCTAGTGAGGACACACTTCCTTTTAGTCATTTGGTAGGTGAATCCCAACTGATGTGTTACTGAAAACAAAGACTACAAGTCTGTGATTGAGACTCATTTGTTATAAATTAGAAATTTGGGTTTACTTCTATAACATCACTTTTATTAATTCATTATTTATTGAAAGAGATCTGGTAAATGTATAACCACTAGAATGACACAAACTCAATTATGGTCTGCAGAGTATTTCTCATAGGTAAACCTCTTTAGAAGTAGAACTAGTATTTGGGATTTACATGGAGCTGGACTTTAATATTAATATAACAATATGAGATCTAATAGTGGAAGGGTTATAACATCATGTAAAAATTAATGAGTATTCCAATACTGCTAGATAGATCCTAATACACTGAGGTTGACCTCAGTGTTGGCTAACTTTGTTTTCAATAAGGTAATACATTTTTATTGAAAGAAAAAAGAACTTTCTTACACCTTCTCCTGCTTTTAGCTGTAGTATTCACCTTACCCCTTCTATTTGTTGTATACAGCCCAGCCTTTCCCAAAGTTCTGATGACATATGGGGAATATGGCTTTAGCAGGCATAGGGAATAGATTTAGTTTGTGGCACATAAACCTCAAATCAAATAAAAAATATCATCTCAATCTCTTTTTGTTCTTCTGTCAAAGGGAAATTCTCAGTTTAGCACTACCCATCTTTAACACTCTTGAATTCTTACATATCTTCCTGTGCTCAAACTTTTTCAGATGACCGTATCTAAATAATTATCGTGTTTTTATCACATCTTTTATATGGTTACTTTCTTTGTAACTGACATTTATGCTAGTAATAAAAACCTTCCCTTTTTATATAAAGTTATTGAACAAAAGAGTAAATTAATATAAGGAACCTCATTAAGTGATGGCACGGTTGGTACAGGACATGACTATATTGGAGAATATGGTCTGATGATAACTGTGTAACAGGATCTTTGGAGCACTGATTTTCTGACTGGAAACCTCTGTGGCCACAGTGCCTTTGCCTGAGTTCTTGTCTTGCATCCAAGAAGAATGAGGTAGGCAGACAAGTGAAGGATGAACAAGATGAAGATGAGGTTTATTGAGTGTTACAACAGCTCAGAGGAGACTCACAGTGGGTAGCTCCTCTCTGAAGATAGGTCATGTGTCAGGTGTTCCATCCTCAGCAGAAAGGAGGCCCTGAAGAGGGTAGCTCCTCTCTGCAACTGGTCATCCCAATGTCTGCAACTCTCAGTGGAGAGGAAGCCCCGGAGAGAGTGGCTCCTCTCTGCCAGCAGGTCATCTCTGCAGCTCTCAGCAGAAAGGGTAGCTCATCTCTGCAGCTCTCAGCAGAAAGGGTGATCTCGCTGCCCTTTTTGTCATCTGGCTGTCCTCTGCCCGTCCTCTGTCCTGCTCTGGCTAAGCCCAGGGCTTTTATGAACCTCAGAGGGGAGGAAGAGTATGCCAGTTGGTCCATAGGCAGCCATGGACACCTGGGAAGAGGCACCATGAGTCCCTACTGTCATCCACAGGACTGTCAGCCTGGCTCCCAGCCTTCAGATCCTCCCTGGCCTGAAGGTATGGCCTTACTGGGGACCCACCCCACTCTACCCAGGAATCAGTCTGCCTCCAACTGCATTCACAGCCCCTGAGGCTTGGCCCCAACCCCCACTCAGAGATTGGAGCAGGCACCTGCAGCAGAGAGAGGCTAATCATGGGCAGCAGACACCCAACCCTGTGGTTGCATGGATGGGAGAAGGGAGTGGTCCTTCCTGGGACCCCCAAGGGTGCAGACACCCAGGTCTTATGCTTAGGAAAGCAGCTGCAGAGGCACTGGGGAAGGTCCCTCCCCAATTCAGAAAGGATGGGGCTCCCATGTGCTCCATGATGTGTGCAGCCCCAACCTCTCCTCCCTGCTGCAGCTGGCATGATGGCAGCAGCCACCACCATCAACTAGACTTTAGGAAACACTGGACAATCCTTCTAAAACTTTCTACCTTCCCCCTGAAACACATGCTAATACTAGGATTGGGAGGCAAGCTTTCTGTTTGCTGTAATTTGAGTGAGTCCTCCAGAATTCATGGGTTTGAAATTCAGTTCCAAATGTGGCAGTGTTGGGAGATTGGGCCTTTAGGAGGTGATTAAGTCATTTGGAGAAATTAATGCTGCTCTGGCAGGACTTAGCTAATTCTCATGGGAGTAACTGAGACCTTCTTGTTGCTCTCATGAGATTGGATTAGCTACTGAAAAGAGTAGCTTATTTTAAAGCAAAGTCACCCCTCTATTTTGCCCCTTTTGCAACTTCCCACTGCCTTTTTTGCTTTTCTGTCTCATTATAACGTGATACAAAAGCCCTCACCAAAGCTGCCGCCATGCTCTTGGACTTCCCAGCTCCAAAACTATGGGCAAAATCTTCTTTTCTTTATAAATTATCCAGTCTTGGGGATTCTGTGATAGCAACAGAAAACAGATCAAGATGCTGTTATTCTTCACTTATACATCTATTCTTAAATAGATGACCTTTTCTCCTCCTTCATTATACAAAGTTTCTTATGACCCTTCAAAATAAGCAATAACTCTTCCTATTAGAGAAAATGGCCTGGTGTATTTAATTGCCTGTTAGCCAGTCTGTCTACTCCTTGAGAATGTCAAAAGCAATGCATCTTGACTTGCTCTTATTCTCAGTGAAATGCATGTAGTATACACTAGATTGTCAAAAGATTTGGTTGAATAAATACAACTGCTCATTAATAGAATTATGATTTTTATACCCCCATATATAAATATAAGTGTATAAGCACTTAGATACATTTTTCTCTTGACTTGTGTACAATATTCTGGTACTTATTTTTCACTTTGATACCTTCATGCAACAAGATCTGTATTATAATATTTTGCTTTTAGGTTATACATTGTTGTAATATATTTATTATACTTCCAAAATGTTTAGGTTGTCTATGTCAGTTTTGTTTGTTATTGGTGCTTAAGTTTTTAGAGGTTGAAGTAGGGACTATGTCAAACTTTCTTCTCATCAAGCCAAATATTTAACAAACTATGTATATCATGAGTGCATTCAGCTATGTGCATTTTACTCCTTGATAAAATGGCCTATTATGTTGAGACTTAACAAGTGCTACATTTTGACATTACTTTCTAATAAGTAAATAGCTATACTATGTATTTGTTATAAAGCTCAGAGACTGAATCCTAAAACTGAGGAAATTCGTTTAGAGTTAAATCATTGAAATACCATTTAAATAATAAAACAAAAATAGTATCCTACATTTTTTTGGGATACTGTACTTACTTCCCAAGTTTCAACTGTGTTTAATACTTAATAGTTTATGCTTGATTTATATTCTTAGGGAAGACAAGAGTTTCTCTTAGGGAAGACAAGAGTTTTCATATTTCTGATATTCTGCCATTTCTCCTGCCATGTTTGGGAACTTGGGACCTGAATGTTTGGTTTATTAAGACTGCATCTAAAGCTGAACACTTTTTGTTATACATTTTCTACCACTTCTTTGGAAAAGTGTTCTACCTCCCCAAGTAAAAGTGATTCCCTCTGCTCTTTCACAAAGTCATAGGAGTATTGAAATTTCACTTCTTTCTCAGTTCTGTGGATCTAAAATTTATCTAGGGAGGTAAAACCATCACAAGCTTAGCAGCTGTTCTGCCAGAGTGTCCCTCCTCAGAATGGCACATTATTCCCTATTCCTTGTTCCAGATGTGGTAATTCATCTTTTAATAAATTTTCCTTGTATTTTCAAAGCCTTTTATTCCTCCTCTCCAACCCTCGCTTGTTTTATTTCTTCTTATATGTTCTAAGATAAGAAAGAATGTATTTCTTTTGAGAAACAATTCAAGCATGAGAATAGTAAAGAAACAGCTTTCAAGTACTAAGAGAAAAAACTGTCAACTTGGAATTTTATATCTAGTGAAAATGTTCTTAAAAAACAAAGGCAAGATTTCTGGTTTTAACTCCAACCAGAGAACTTGGAATTTATCACTTTAGGTCTTACAGTAAGAAAAAAAAAAGCTGAACAAACTAAAAATCAACTTTTCTTACAGCCATCAGAGGATTAAGGAGACAAACTTCCATAACAAAAACTGGATAGACAAGAGAATATAGAAAAGCACAGCCCCAAACCACCTAACCTATAACAGAAGCTACTGGAGCTAGAAAGTGGTGGGAACACTTAAAAGGCAATTGTGAATAACTGCTGAAGGCTGTGGCCTACGGTGAAGATAAGAAGCTATTAGAAGCTGCAGCCTCAGATCCCTGCTCTCAACACACATTTTAATGGACTTTGCCTCCAGAAAATCCATCAGATTCTCAAGTTCCAACAGATATTCCCTCTAGTTTCAATTAGGGTGAGGAAAAAATGTAGCCATTCCAAACATACCCAGAACATTCATCATAACAAAGTCTTGCTCTTCAAGAAAACCTAGTTTTACCATGGCTTTGCCTACCTGGTGGGAAGGCAATTAGTCAACTCCATCCTTCTCTAGCTTTCCTGACTCACACTAAGAGGGTGGGGAGAAGGCTAAGAAACTCTTCTGAATGTCCCAACTCAGAAATTCAGTCCAACAAAAAAGTTAAAGTTTTAATTATAAGATTATAGAACACTTTTCTTCCCTCAGACCTTATCACCACATCATCATAACTTCAATGTAATAACAGTAGATTATTACGAGGGAAGCACTGCAAGACACAGACTTGATTTAGGATATTCTTAGGGAAATCCAAAGACAACAGGAAAAGTAAACAAAAATAAGTAGGGACACTGAAGAAAACTGAAGCTTTTTACATGTAAATATACTGTAAATATGAAACATAGCCTAGTCTCTAGCAGTATTAACATAAAACCTCACACTAAAAGTCTTTTTACCTCAGTTTTTATTATACAATACATCATGTCCAGAGTTCAACTAAAAGTATAAGACATGTTAAAGCAAGGAAAAAACAACTTGTGAGGAGACAAAAATGAACATCAGGACAAGAATTAGCTAGAGTCACAGGCTTTCAAATCATGTAGAAAATTTTAAATAACTATGGTAAATATCTTAAATCAGTTAATGAAAAAAGTACAAAATATGCATGTATAGGTGATAAGCAGAGAGATGAAAACTTGATAAAAATATCAAAAATGAATGATAGAACTAAAGGATATTTTGACAGAAGTGAAGAATACTTTGGATGGCCTCATCAGAAGACTAGACATAGCTAAAAAGTTAGTGAATCAATAAGCCTGAAGATATGTGAATGCAAACTTCCTAACTAAAATAGAAAGTAGAAAAAGAATTTTAGAAATCCAGAATACACAAGGACTGTGGGACACTTGCAAAAGTTGTTATGCCTGCAAAATTAAAACGAGAATAGGAGATGCAAGAGAGAAAGGAACAGCATAATTATTTAAATTAAGATGGCTGAGAACTTTTGCAGATTAATGACAGACATCAAACAACAGACATAGGAAACTCAAAAAGCACTGAGTAGTATAAGTGAGGAAAAAAAATAGACAACAATAATAAAATGCCCTACATCTTGGCAAATCTTGTTCAACCAGCAGAAGATCAAAAACAAAGATAAAATATTGAAAGGAGCCAGAGGCAGGGATAAATGCTTACCTCTAGAGGTGCAAGGATAAAAATTGCAGTAGATATCTTATCAGAAACTAGGCAAACAAGAAGAGAGTGGAGTGAAAAACTTCAAGTGTAGAAATGAAAACAAAAGCACCAAGCTAGAATTCTATAATCAGTGAAATGATTCTTCAAAAGTGAAGTAGAAATAAAGAATTCCTCAGATAAACAAAATATGATGAAATCTACTGTCAGAAGAGCTGTCTTGTAAAATGTCATTAACAAAAGAAAATCTTGAAAGAAAAGGAAACTAAAATAGGTAAGAAATTAATATCTACTTAAACAAAGTGCACTGGTGAATAAATAAATGAAGGTAAAATAAAGTATTTTATTGTGTTAATTCTTAATTGATTGCATAGATACTTGTTTGTTCAAAGAAATAAGAAAAAACATGTAGTGATTATAAAATATGGACAGGTAAAATGAATTAGAACAATTTTATAAAGAACAAGACAGAAGAAATTGAAGATACTCTTTTACAAGGCAATTGTAAGAACCCTGAGTGGGTTGGTTGTATAGTGGGTTGGTTGGTTTGTTTGAGATGGCATCTCACTCTGTCACCCAAACTGCAGTGCAGTGGTATGATCTCGGCTCACTGCAACCTCCATCTCCTGGGTTCATGCAATACTCCTGCCTCAGCCTCCCAGGTAGCTGGAATTACAAGCATGTGCAACCATACCTTGCTAATTTTTTTATTTTTAGTAGAGACACGTTTCACTATGTTGACCAGGCTGGCCTCAAACTCTGACCTCAAATGAAGCACCCGCCTCATCTTCCAAAGTGCTGGGATTACAGGCGTGATCTACCACAGCCAGCCAGTATAGCGTTATCTAAAGTAGACTTCGGTTAGTTGTTAGCGTATATCACAAACTGTAGAATAGCTACTAAAATATTTTATAAAGAAGCACCATTGATACACTGGGAGAAAAAATAATAATAATCTGCTTTAATTAAAGCCAGAGAAGGTAAAATTCTTTTTTTAAAAGTAAAGAGTAAGTGTAATTAATATATAAAATTCAAAATGCAATAGACACTAATGAAAAGATGTCAGTATTCACATGAAATGTGAATGGTCTAAATATAACAATTAGGAGACAGTCTGTCAGACTGAATTTAAGAAAAAAGAAAATCAGGCCCAACTATAAATAGTCTACAAGAAACCTACTTTAAATAAAAAGCAAGACAGGTTAAAAGTAAAGACGTGAAAATGTGTATCATGCTAACATTAATCAAAAGAAAGTGGAAGTAGTTACATTAACTTCAGACAAGCAGAATCCAGATAAAGAAAAATTATCATGGATACAAAAGAGGCATTGCATAGTAATAAAAGGAACACATTTCTAAGAAGACATGACAATTCTTAATGTGTACATGTTTGAAAACAAATCAACAAAATAAGAGGCAAAACAGAAAAAAGCAATGGAAAATGAACAAACCTATGATTATGTTTAGAGACTTCAATAACCCTCTTTCAGTGTCTGATAAACGTGACTAGCAGAAAATTGGTAAGAACATGGTTAAAATGAACACCACTATTTATCAACTGGATCTAGCTGACATTTGTAGAATACTTCACACAACAACAGTGGATTACTCATTCTTCTCAAACTCAAATGGAGCACCGAACAAAATGAACAACATTCTCGATCATAAAATTACCATAACACATTTAAAAGGATAGAAATAATGCAAAGTACAATCTCAGATCAGAATGGGATTAAATTAGAATGCAATATCAGAAATCTTGAAAATTCCAAAATATATGGAGTTTAAAAAACCCATGTTTAAGACATGGGTCAAATAAAAACAACAGCAAAAAACTCAATGGAAATTTTAAAATAATTTTAACTGTGTGAAATAAAGACAACTTATTAAAATTTGTGAGATATAGCAAAAATGGTGCCATGAACCTCTGCACCACAGTGCATATTGCTCTGCACCAATAGAAAAAAATCTAGTTTCATTGACTACATATATTATGAAATAATATTAAAAAATATTATAGTATAATGTATTAATTTTAATTTCATAATATAATTATTAGTTATACACTGTAATTATTAATTATATATATTCAGAACATAAAATATTATAAACTATGAAAGGAATAAAAACAATTTAATCCTAATGGAAACAGATGAAAATGCATAGTAAAAATTAGAATAGAAATCAATGAAATTAAAATCAGAAAATCCATGGAATCTGCAAACCCAAATGCTGGTTCTCAAAAAGATTAATAAATTTGACAAATTTCAGCTAAGCTAACCAAAAAAATAAAAGAGAGAAGGCACAAATTATTAATATTGTAAATTTAAAAATGCATCATTACTACAGATTCAATGGACATTAAGAGGATAATAAAGGAATATTATGAGCAACTCTAGGCCCACTGATTAAATAACTTAGATAAAACAGACCAATTCTTTGAAAGACATGAACTCCAAACATTCACAAAAAGAGAAATAGATAATCTGAATAGCTTTATAATTATTAAGTAAATTGAAAAAATAATTAATAATTTTCTTAAGACTGTGTGAGACCACAATGGTTTCACTGGTGAATTCTATCAAACATTTAAGAAGCAATATCAGTTCTTTACAATCTCTTTTAGAAAATTGAAAGAGACAATTCCTAACTAATTCTATGATGCCAACATGATACTAATTCCAAAACCAGACTAAGACGTTCCAAAAAAGGAAAACTACTTGGCAATATCTCTTATGAACCTAAATAAAATATCTTCAACAATACATTGGATAGTTGAATCCAACAAGCTACAAAAAGAATTATACAAAATAACCAAGTAGCATTTATTCCATTTATGCAAAGCTACTTGTACATTAAAAAATCAATTTATGTAATTCATCATATCAATAGGCTAAAGAACAAGTATCATATAATCATATCAATTGATGCAGAAAATGCACTGGGAAAAATTCAACACATATTTATGGCAAAAACTCTAAGAAAATTGGAGATGAACTTCCTCACCTTGATAAAGAACATCTACAAAATATTTGCAGATAGCATTATACTTTATGGCAAGTACCTGTATATTTTTCTTCTAAGATTAAGAACAAAGAATGAATGTCCCCTCTCCCAAGTCTTATTAAACATTGTACTGAAGGTCCTACCTGGTAGAATAAGACAAGAAATGGTAATAAAGGTATACAGGTCATCAATGAAAAAATAAAACTGTCTTTTTAAAAGGATGATCAGATTATTTATGTAGAATATCTCAATGAATCAACAAGAAAATGGAAATCTGAATTGCAGCAAAGTCATAGAATACAAGGCAAATATGAAAAATGCTTTTTCAATCCAGCAATGAACAATTTGAATTTAAAATTAAAACATAATACTATTTCCATCAATATCAAAAAATGAAACATTTAGGTACATATCTGACATATATGTATAGGATGTGTATGTGGAAAACTACAAAACCTGAAAAAATAAATTGTAAAATGATGTAAATTAGCAGGTAAATGTACCATGTTCATGGAATATTGTTGACATGTCCATTCTTCCAGCTTGATCTATAGATTCAACACAACCCAGTCAACATTTCAGCAAACTATTTTATGAATATTGATCAACTGATTCTAAAGTTTATATGATAAGATAAAAGACATGGAGTAGCCAACACAATTCTGAAGAAAAAGAACTAAATAGACTATTGATATTACTAATCAGCTTCAGATTTATTATAAGCTACAGTGATAAGGACAGTATAATACTGAGAAAATAACAGACACATAGATCAAGGGAACAAAATAGAGATCCCAGAATTAGACCTATCTACCTATAATCAACTTATCTTTGATAATGGAGCAAAGGAAATGCAATGGAGAAAAGATAATCTTTTCAACAAATGGTGCTAGCTATCCATACCCCCCAAAAAAACCACGAGAATTTAATAACTTGTACCTTTTACAAAAATTAACTCAAAATTCATCCTAGATCTAAATGTAAAATGCAAACTTTTAAAACTTCTAGAAAAATAGTAAAAAATATGATAAACTTGAGTTTCCTAATAGTTTTTAGATGTAACCAAAAATATGCTCCATGACAGAAAAAAATTGGTAGTTGGACTTTATTAAAAATTTAAAAATTCTTCTTTGCAAATAAGAATGTAAAGAGAATGAAAAGACAAGCCATAGACTGGGATAAAATAATGACAAAATATATATTTGATAGGGACCTTATGTTCAAAATATGCAAAGAACTGTGAATATTTAACAATAATAAAACAATCAACCCAATTTAAAAACAGACAAAATATCCGGAGACACTTCACCAAAGGAGATGTACAGCTGATAAGTATATGAGAACAGTGTTTAAAACCTTTTTTATTTTAGAATTGCAAATTAATTCAACAATGAGATAGCACTATAATCCTATTTATATGGCTAAAATTCAAAAATCTGACAGTATCAAATGCTGATATTTGAGGATACAGCACAATAGAAACTCTTAGTCATTGATGATAGAAATGCAAAATAGTGCAACCATTCTAGAATTAGTTTGACAATTTCCTTGCTCTGTCAGCTAAAAGGGCCAAAATAGAAATTACACCTCAGCAGCAATGACCACATCTGGCATCTGGATATAGTTTATAATACTATTCTCCAACGAAATAAACTGGAGGTTTTTTGATAAACAGCTGATTCTTGGACTGGAGCAAGAAATGTACAAGATTAGCTTGGAGCATCATGTAATGGTAGAAAGTAATAAAAAAGGTTTTAAAAACTTGATGCTGTTATGTCATATGGGCACAGTCGCCATTTGAAAGAGCTCCCAGTGGCCAAATCTGAAATAATTTGAGCAACAAGTTAAGGTGGTATTGGATTATATGCCAAAGTATAAAATAAATACCAATGTATTTATAGTATTAAAATAAATTATTAAATAAATTAATAAATAGGGAAAAAGAGACGAACCTCCAATGAGGAAGAGTAACAAGTGAATTAGGTAGAGACTCCACTTTAAAGAAGATGGATCATAACTCCCACTCCTTAAGTGTAGACTGTATACAGTGATTTTTCCTTCTAAAGGTTACAATTTGAAAAAAACAAAAGAATTTCAGTAAGAGAAACTGAAAAATATCAATGGTGATAAGAAGTTATATTAATAGTAACCTTTATTTGTACTAAAAATGGCACTTTACCTCTGTGATCTTTCTTCCAAAAAGTTGCAATTCCAGTGTAATCATGAGAAAAGCATCAATCAAATCCCAATTGAAGAAAATTGTTAATGTCTTCAAAGCCAAGAAAAGTGTGGGAAACTGACACAACCAAGAGGATTCTAAGGAGACATGGGAATGAAACGTAATGTGGCAGCCTCAATGGGATCCTGGAACAGAAAAATGATATTAGGTAAAAATGAAGGAAATCTGAATAAACTGTGAACAATAGTATCCCAGTATAGGCTTATGAACTGTAATGAATATACTACACAAATGCACAAATCAATAATAGAAGAAACTGTGTGTGGAGGGGGAGAAAAATGTACAGAAAATTTCTGTACTATCCACTCAATTTTTCTGTAAATTTAAAACTGTTTTAAAAATAAAGTTTCTCAGTAAAAATTTAAAAATAAAGATGAAGTAAAGACACATAAAGGAATATACACTGTAAAGGAAGTTATCACTCTAGACCTGTACCATCAGAAATAATAAAGGAAGTTCTCAGGCAGAAGAAATAATGATACAAGATGGAAACATGGATCTATAAAAGAAGTAAAATATTTGGGAAGGAGCAAAAATGTGAGTAAATATGAATATATTATTCTTTATTTGTAATATCTTAAATGATGTGACTGTCTAAAGCCACAATATCAAAGATATTGTAGTACTTACATGTAGAATTAAAATATTTGACCAAAAATAGCACCGAGTACAGAAGGAAGTAAATGAAGTACTCAGTTGTAAGTTTGTTATGCTTTACATAAAGTAATATAAGACCAGTCTCTGTGGCTCAAGCCTGTAATTCTAGCACTTTGGGAGGCTGAGCCAGGTGAATCACCTAAGGTCAGGAGTTCAAGATCAGCCTTGCCAACATGGTGAAACCCCAACTCTACTAAAAATACAAAAATAAGTCAGGTGAGGTAGCAGGCACCTGTAATCCCAACTAGTCAGGAAAATCTGTTGAACCTGGGAGGTGGAGGTTGCAGTGAGCAGATATCGCACCACTGCACTCCAGCCTGGGTAACAGAGCAAGAATCAGTCACAAAAAAAAGCAACATAATATTATCAGGCAACAGACTGTGACAAGTTGAAGATATATATATAGAGAGAGAGAGTAAATATGACAACCAATATAAAATAATTATAATTAATGAATTAATTAAAAATACTCAGAAAGTAAAAATAAGAAACAAAAACCAGATAGTACAATAGAAAATATGTGCAAGATAGTATATTTAAATGTAAACATATACATTAATTACATTCAATACAAATTATAAAAATGCAAAATTAACAGGCATAGATTATTTTATTTAACTTTAAGTTCTGGGGTACATGTGCAGATCATGCAGTTTTGTTACATAGGTATACATGTGCCATGGTAGTGGTTTGCAGCATCCATCACCCCGTCATCTACATTAGGTGTTTCTCCTAATGCTATCCCTCCCCAATCCCACACCCCCTGCTATTCCTCCCCTAGCCCTCACGCCCCAGGCCCCAGTGTGTGATGTTCCCCTCCCTGTGTCCATGTGCTCTCATTGTTCAACACCCACATGTGAGTGACAACATGTGATGCGTGGTTTTCTGTTCTTGTGTCAGTTTGCTGAGAATGATGGTTTCCAGCTTTATCCATGTCCCTGCAAAGAACATGAACTCATCTTTTTTTATGGCTACATAGTATTCCACGGTGTATATGTACCACATTTTCTTTATCCAGTCTATCATTGATGGGCATTTGGGTCGGTTCCAAGTCTTCGCTATTGGGAACAGTGCCGCAATAAACATATGTGTGCATGCATCTTTGTAATAGAATAATTTATAATCCTTTGGGTATATACACAGTAATGGGATTTCTGGGTCAAATGGAATTTCTATTTCTAGATCCTTGAGGAATCGTCACACTGTCTTCCACAATGGTTGAATTAATTTACACTCCCATCAACAGTTTAAAATCGTTCCTATTTCTCCACATCCTCTCCAGCATCTGTTGTCTCCTGATTTTTTAATGATCACATTCTAACTGGTGTGAGGGGATATCTCAGTGTGATTTTGATTTGCATTTCTCTAATGACCAGTGACGAAGAGCTTTTTTTCCTATGTTGTTGGCTGCATAAATGTCTTCTTTTGAAAAGTGTCTGTTCATATCCTTCACCCACTTTTTGATAGGTTTGTTTTTTTCTTGTAAATTTATTTAAGTTATTCATAGATTCTGAAAATTTGCCCTTTGATGAGTAGATTGCAAAAATTTTTTCCCATTCTGTTGGCTGCTGGTTCACTCTATTGATAGTTTCTTTTGCTGTGCAGAAGCTCTTAAGTTTAGTTAGATCCCACTTGTCTATTTTAGCTTTTGCTGCCATTGCTTTTGGTGTTTTAGTCATGAAGTCCTTGCTCATGCCTATTAGATAAGAAAGAATAATATATACTACCATCAAAGAAATCAACGACAAATATAAGATATAAGTTAGTTAAAAGGAGTGGACAAATATGCCACACAACTCTAATAAAAAAAAAAAAAACCTGAAGTGGCTGTATTACTATAAGATAAACGAGATGAGAAAAGGAAATTATATTACATTAAAATAATGGGATAAGTTTATCAGGAAATATAATAATGCAAAACCATATTTGCTATAGAAAGACAAGGAAATATATTTAATTCCACAATTAATGATGGAGAATTTAACATTGAAAAGTACTTCTATTAAAAAAACACAGCTAACATATAAGTGCTGAAAGACTGATTTCTCCCTAAAATCAGGGGCATGGCAGGTATGTCTGCCCTCATTATTTTATTTAACATTGTACCAGAGGTTTTGGCAAAGACTGTAAGGCAGGACAAAGAAACAAAGTACTAACATAAGAAAAATGTTTAAAAACTATCTGCATTCACAGATAACATAATCATCTACAGAGAAAAATCACAACATAGTTAATAACAAAAAAAAAAGGCTCAAGAGGAAATGAGTGACTTTAGCAAGATAACAGAATACAAGGTTATTAGAAACAAAAACAACTGTATTTCTAGTAGTGTTCAATTGGAAATTTTTAAATTTTTAAAAATACTTCTTATAATAGCATCAAAACCATTAGAAAATTTAACAAACTATGTGCAGATTCTGTACACTGCAAACCATAAAACATTACTGAGAAATATAAAAGACCTACGTAAATTTAAAGAATATTGTATTCATGAGTCAGAAGACTAAATATTAATGTGATAGTTAATGTTAGGTGTCAACTTGAGTGAACTGAAGAATGGCTAGATAACCGGTAATGTATTATTTCTGGATGTGCCTGTGAGGGGGTTTGCCAGAGGAGATTGAAATTTGAGTAAGTATACTGGGAGAAAAAGACCTACCCTCAGTGTGCATGGGCACCATTCAATCGGCTGCCAGCATGGCTAGAACAAAGCAGGTAGAAGGAGGGATAAGCTGGCTTGCTGAGTCTTCCAGCTTTCATCTTTCTCCTGTGCTGGATGCTTCCTGCCCTTGAACATCAGGCTCCAGATTCTTCCTCCTTTGGTCTTACACCAGTGGTTTGCTGGGAGCTTTTAGGTCTTTGGCCACACACCAAATGCTGAACTGTCAGCTTCCCCACCTTTAAGCTTTTGGACTCAGACTGAGCCACTACTGACTTCCTTCCTTCTCACCTTTCAGATGGCCTATCATGAGACTTAGCCATGTGATCGTGTGAGTCAATTCTCCTTAATAAACTCCCTTTCATATATACATAGAACCTATTAGTTCTGTCCCTCTGGAGAACCCTGACTAATACAAAATATATCAATTTCTGCCAAATGAATGCATAGATTCAAAGCAATCTGAATCCCAATTTTTAGGTGTTTGTTTTACTTTTAGAAATTGAGAAGATGATTCCAATATTTAGATAGAAATTAGAGAATAAAAAGATAATTCTTGCTATCTGATTTCAAGATTTTAAGATGAAGAGTAAAAAAAAAATTCTTTACCCATGAATAACATAATTGACTATGCAGAAAATCACAGAAGGTAAATATGTGCATAAAATATGTTCAAATATCTTTAGTCATTGTGGAAATACAAATGAAAAACAATGAGATGTCACTACCATCTGCTAGAATGACTAAAATTAAAAAGACTGACAATATTAAATGCTGGTGATTTGGAAAACTAGAATTTTTCATGTTTATCTTGTGGAATGCAAAGAAGTATATATCTCTAGAAAACAATTTGGCAAATATTTATAAAGTTTTACATAAACACACACACACACACACACACACACATTGATTACGTAATTTAGTAATTCTACTTGCTGTGTTTTAAATATGTCCCCCAAAGTTCATGTGTTGAAAACTTAAATCCAATGCAACAGTGTCAAGAGTTGGGAACTTTAAAAGGTGATTGGGTCATGAGGGGTCTACCCTTACCAGTGGATTAATGGCATTATAGCAGGAGTAGATTAGGTCTCATGGAAGTGGGTTCTCAATAAAAGGAATGAGTTTGTTCCCCTTCCTCTCTCACTTTCTCCTGCTGTCTTGCCTTACCACCTTTCTCCCTAGGAAGACACAGCAGCAAGGCCCTCACCAGATGTGGGCTCCTCTACCTTGGACTTCCCAGCCTCCAGAGCTATAAGATGTAAATTTCTTTTATTTGTAAGTTACCCAGTCTGTGATATTCTGTTATAGCAATACAAAATGGTCTAAGACACTATTTTTGTATATTCAGCAAAGAACGAAAAACCTAACTTCATACAAAGACATGTATGCAAATGTTTATAGCAATTTTATCCATAACAACTAAACATCAGGAATAATGCAAATATGTATTATCTTATAAATGAATAAACAATGCAAAATATATCCATATAGGGAAATAGTACCCAGCAATAAAAAATAAAACTAGTGATATATGCAACAACATGGATGAATTTTGAAAGCATCATACATTGCATAGAAGCTATATACTACCTGACAGGACATTCTAAAAAAGAAAGATAGATATAGAGGGAGCGTTATCAGAAGAGTCATCATCAAAGCCTGGAAACTGAGTGAGAGGCAAAGAGCAACAGAAAATACGATGAACTGAAAAGAAATTCCATTTTTATTCTGATAATTATATAACTACATTTGTATAAACTCATCAAACTGTACACTTAAAAGCGTATTTTATTGTTTATAAAACATACATCAATAAAGCCTACTTAAAAATAAATTAACTGAAAAAACAATAACAGCAATCATTGCCTTGTTCCTGACTTCAGGGACAATGATTCTAATGTTTTACAATTAGAGATAATGTTTGCTGTCAGATTGAAAGAGCTAGCCTTCATCATCTTGGGGATTTGTTCTTGATCTCCAATTCCTAATTGACTAACACTTTTTATCAATAATTGATGTTGAATTAGTTTAAAGTGCTTTTTCAGTGTCTATCAAGATAAATTTTTCTTTTATCTCCTTTGATCGATTGTTGTGATGAATTATTATCTGGTTTTTAATATTGAATTGTTAGTGCATTCCTGGAATAAAAACTTATTTGGTCAGGGTGAGTTTCATTTAATAAGCAGCTACATCTGATTTGCTAATATTGTGCAGCCATGGTTCTAAAGAGGTTCTAAAAAACCTCTTTTTTAAAATGTTCTATTTTTCTTATGTGTTGGCATAGGATTTTGCTTTATTCATAATTGAAATTTGGAAGTTTTCCATCAATTTGTATAATATGAGCTAGTTAAACTAACATCAGTTTCAAAGAACACAACATAAATTATTTGGTGAGAATGACCTTTTGAAATTTTTTTTTTTTTTAAATAGTCTTACTCTGTCATCCAGGCTGGAGTGAGTGACATGATCTCAGCTCATTGCAGCCTCCACCTCCCAGGTTCAAGCAATTCTTCTGCCTCAGCCTCCCAAGCAGCTGGGACTACAGGCATGCACCACCACGCCTGACTAATTTTTGTATTTTTAGTAGAGATAGGGTGTCATCATATCGGCCAGGCTGGTCTCGAGCTCCTGACCTCGTGATCCATCTGCCTTGGTCTACCAAAGTGCTGGGATTACAGGTGTGAGCCACCGTGCCTGGCCATTGATAATTATTTCTTTGATATTATTTTCTATTTCTTTGATATTTATGAGATTATTTTTAAGCTTCATCATAAAGCATTAATTTTAACAAAAAATTCTTTCTGGAAAATTGTTCATTTCATTGATATTTTCAAAAGTATAAAGAATTTAAATGATCTTTACAAAAATGTTCTCTACATTTGATGTTGCATCCTTTCATTTCATACTGTAACACAGATACTTCTCTTTTTTAAATTTTTCTGTAGTATCAGTAGCTCACCACATCTAATACAATTTGGAATAGCCTCAAAAATTTTTCCACATGAATTGATCTTAGCATAACCTCAGAACAAATGAATTAACATTTCTTATTTGAAAAGAAAAATAAATGTTGCATTTGATCTTTAGTCTTCCATTTTTATTTAATTTCTCTTATAAGTGTAGGTTGAATATTTCAAATCCAAAAATGTGAACTCCAAAATGCTCAAAATCCAAAATATTTGAGCACCAATGTGACAGTCAAAGGAAATGCTCACTGGAGTATTTTGGATTTCAGATTTTTAGGTTTAGGATACTAACCCAGTTATGGTGCAAATATTCCAGAATCCAAAACAATCCAAAATCTGCAACATTTCTATCCCAAACATTTCAGATAAGAGATATTCAACTTGCATTCTTCTTTTTTCTGCCCATGATATACTTTGAAACTATTTTTTACTGCTAGTTTGGAATTTGAAAATTATGTTTTTATTCTATATTTTTCTCTGAATCAACTTTAAAATATTTGAAAAATGTAGTGATCTTATCTTTTACAAAATTACATAAATTAAAATGACACATTTTATTTTAAATTCCTCTGTATGTGATACTTGTTTCTCCTTTCTCATTTATTTACATATTCATCAATTGATACCCATGTGAGATCATACATATTTATCATCTAATATTATTAATTTTGTTAGTTCACATTATTCCAGGTTTGGCTATTGGGAGCTCTTTGAATGTCTCTTGTATCCTTTGACAAGGCACCATCAGGGTAGAATTTTGTTTTTTTTTTTTTTTGCTTTTTGATTTTTTTTTACCCTTATCAATTCCTTACCATTAGCAATACAAGAGCCTCCAAGCCACAAGCCTAGATCAGCCATTTCTTTAAGGAGCCTTGGCTCCTTTTATTTAAGAATGGTATCCAGAACCAAGACCTGAGCTCTAGATATACTTGTTAACATACTAGGATATTTTTGCTTCTAGGGTGATGGTGTAAGAAAACACTCCTGAATACTAACCTGTGTTTATACACATATCTATAAATATTCCTTTTATGTAACCATATATATGTATATAAAGTTTCACATGAGTTCATACTGATGTCTATAATTCTTACATATTAAAATATAAATTATTCTAGCCTCCTCCCTTTGCTTGTGGGTAAATCCTTACTTTCCACCTGGCTCCCAATATTTACTTAATATTTACTTAATATCTCCATCCATTTACTTAACTGCTCAATTCTTGTATACATGTATAGCAGTATAATAATTTTAAACCAATTATTCTGTATCATTATCCACTAAATTCCAATACTTAATAAACACTGTTTTTGCCTTTAATTTTACAAATTCCACTCATTTCTACTTAAGTCAATGTGTTATCCTTCATTCTTTGTGGTGAAGTTGTTTCCCACGTTTGTAATGTAGTGAGATGGGTTTGTCACATTCCATTCCATCCTGGGATTTCCCAATAGCCTATATTTTTAGCAATAAATTGCATACATTATATGTATAACCTGCTTGCAAGGAAGTGGACTATAAGGCCCTACATCTTGACTGTGGGCTGCACATAGTGACTTCTTTGAAGGGAGTATGTTGTTGAATGATGAAAGAAAGCTTTATAGTGGAGAAACATGACACAAACACCATGTTAGCCAGGTGATCAACTTATGAAAGATGTTAATGATAGAGGAAATTGTGTAATATATATGAAAATTCTCTGTACTATCTTTACAATTTCTCTGTTAATATAAAATTAAAACTTTATTTTAAATAGTTTGTACCTAATCACTATCTCTTGATACATAAAACAAACTTTATTTTATTATTTTCTACTTTTTTCCTTTAATATTTTAGATTATGATGATGATGATAATTTGTTGTAGTTATTTTCTTCAACTTTATTTGAAGTTCCAGGAAGCATGTGCGGGATGCACTGGTTTATTACACAGTTAAAAGTGTGCCGTGATGGTTTGCTGCACAGACCAACTCATCACCTTGGTATTAAGCGCAGCATCCATTAGCTATTCTTCCTCATGCTCTCCCTCCCCCGACCCCAGTCCCGACAGGCTCCAGTGTGTGTTGTCTCCTCCATGTGTCCATGTGTGCTCATTGTTTGCTCCCACTTGTAGGTGAGAACATTAGGTGTTTGGTTTTCTGTTCCTGCATTAGTTTGCTGAGGATAATGGCTTCCAGCTCAATCCATGTCTCTTCAAAAAACATGATCTCATTTTTTTTATGACTGCATAGTGATTCATGGTGTATATATATCATATTATCTTTATCTACTCTCTCATTGATGGGCATTTGGGTTGATTACATACCTTTGCTATTGTGAATAGTGCTGCAATGAACATATGCATGCATGTATCTTTAAAATACAGTTATTTCTATTTCATTGGGTATATACCCAGTAGAAATGCTGGGTAGAATGTTATTTCTGCTTCTAGATCTTTCACGAATTGCCACGCTGTCTTCCACAATGGCTGAACTAATTTACACTCCCTCCAACAGTGTAAAAGCATTCCCTTTCCTCTGCAAACTTGCCAGCATCTCTTGTTTCTTGACTTTTTTTTACTTGTACTTAAGTTCTGGGGTACATGTGCAGATCTTGCAGGATTGCTGCATAGGTACACACATGCCATGATGGATAGCTGCCTCCATCCCCGCATCACCTACGTCAGACGTTTCTCCTAGTGTTATCCCTCCCCAACCTCCCCACCCCC